>VMDR010006363.1:0-45951 GCA_007922815.1 Macrotus californicus
TTTTAATATGGTCCATATAGATAGCTATAACTCACATGAATAAAAGATCTTTGGGATCCTCAATGACTGTTAAGAATGTAAATGGGGTTCCTCAGAGAAGGCGAGTAAGTTTCGGAGACATGTTAACTCTGGGAAGATCAGCCTTTCCTCTCTAAATCAATAGCTTGATTTAACTCTCAAGCCAAGTGTCTCAGGTGAGGTGCATGTATTTCAGGTAGTTTGGTTTCCGTATTTTGCAGCCCTGTTTGATCACAGCACATGTTTCCTCATTGACGTGAACCCAGTTGCATCACCTACCCATGTCTTCCTTCTTCCCGTGGGCGTCTGCAGGAAGTGCTCCACGTTGCTTCGTACAATATAAACGGGGAGGGCGTGTGCTTAGTCCAGAGGTTTGATCAAGAAATAGTAGTGAAGAGACTCAAGTTTTCGTTGTGGTGCTCCTATTGGCTTCGGAATGAGCATATAATTAACAAAGAGTGGATGAACGCATGTCTTAAAAATGTATAATTGTAGGTCATTTTGCCATGAAGTTGTGAACAAAAAGAACTCTTGAAATGTGCATATATTTCTGGCTGCAGTGCTTTTTAAGTGGAGCTGGAGAAGTTCAGCTTGACTGCTGAGGAAGAGGCATTGAGTTATATACAGATATAACTGATCCAGCAGAGCATGGCTTTATTCTGCGGCAAGGGGCTGGGAATCCTGAAACCCAGCACTTGGCAGACTTACTCACACAACACAGGTATCTCTGGAAAAAGCAGGCTTTCCCCTCAGGCAGACCGTTGTAGCAGGTGGCAGAGAGCGAAGAGTTGAGTCAACACCCCCAGATGATTTCCCAATTAGACGTTTCAGTCTTGTTCACCCCGGCGAGAATGGAGAGAGAATGCGCAGAGAGGCAGAGCATATTAATGCTCGTGCAGCTCTCTCTTTGTGGGAATAGGAACAAACAGTAAGTAACCTAAACACATTCCTTCCTTCATTCAAGGGTACTGAGTGCCTGCTCCATGGCAGTTGCTGTGCTAATTGCTGCTTCTGAGAGAACCAGCCTTGAGGAGGGAGTTTGTACTAGGCTGTCGAGGAGCTAGCTGGGAGGCACAGGGCCAGCCTGTTTGTAGTCTAAAGAAATCCAAGGCTTGATATCCAGGATTACATAATAAATGCCAGATGGGAGGGACCAGAGATGGGTAACAAGGTCTAGCCTATAGATCCATGAACTCAGAGCTGGGGCAGTAGGTCAGCACCTCAAATATGTGAGGAACAAGCAAGAGGGGGTTGATCTGGACAGTTGTTTTGCCCCGGGTACAAACTTACAGCTTACCTGTAGGAACCATGGTGATTTGTTGGCAGGATAAGATTTGCTCAAGGGAACAAAGATAGAGTGATTAGGGTTGGATCTCAGAAAGAGAGTTTGTCACCTACCTACTACATGCTAGATGCAGGCACTCTTCCCAGTATGGTTTTGAGTCTCCAAATCTCCAAGTTCCCAAGGCCTCTCCCTTTCTAGAAGATAAAGTTAGGGACACTTGATAGTCTTCAACACCCATGGTAGCTTGGATACTGCCATTATTTGTCATTGCAGCTGTGGCCAACCTTAAGTTTCCTCCAGCACGTGCGTGCGTGCTCAGCTCTGCCTTCCCTGTACTTCCATTTCTCAGGAGGTTGCCTCTTCTCTTGTTCTCTTCTAAGCACCACTTTTCTAGCTCCAGGGTTTCAGAGTTAGAGGGCATTCCTCCTCACCCTAACTAATTACAACTCTTTGATGATCAAAGGATCCTGCTCTTTGCATTTTATGGTGGCCTCCACTGAAACCCTTGGAATGCATCCCACAAAATCGGAGCGGGTGGGTCCTTAAAGGGCACATATGGTGACACATCAGCTGTATTCTTTTTTTTTAATTTATTTTTTTAATAAACATCTCAGTGCTTTTAAAAACATTTAATTATTGAATTTAGAGAGAGAGAGAGAGAGGAAGGGAGCAAGAGACAGAGAAACATCAATTTGTTTTTCCACTTATTTATGCATTTATTGGTTGACTCTTGTACGTGCCCTGACTGGGGATTGAACCCACAGCCTTGGTGTACTGGGATGGTACTCTAACCAACTGAGCTACCTGGTCAAGGCTCAGCTGCATTCTTTACTCACTCTGAACCAGGGCCTGAACGTGAATTGTATGTAAGGTGATCACATAATCTGTGCAAACTGTGACAATTTTGAGAGTAAATGGACATGCTAATGACTCATTGTGCTAGAACAACAGGGGTATATAATGGTTGTCTTTCTGGACTTTCCTCTAGTATGCCTGATGTTTTTAGGGATAGTGGTCAGATGCCCAACTATTAGTCCGACCGTTTCCTTCTAATTGTCTCCCAAGAAGAGAATTCTCACACAAATTCTGCTCCTGTTAACTTGCTCCGATAAAATAAAAATAGTAGATAACATCTATATAGTACTTACCATAAGGTAAGCACTATTGCATGTGTTTTTACACTTGTTAACTTATTCAATCCTCATATCCCTCCTGAGACTGGAGTTCTATTTTTACTCTCATTTACAAATGAAACAAACAAACAAACAAACAAACAGGAACACCAGAGTTTAAATAGCTTGTTCAAGTTTGTGTAGTTAGTAAGTAGCAGAGCCAGAATTTGAACCTAAGAGGCCCGAGGACCTGGAAATTTAGTCTAATCCACGTTTATTGGGGGCCTTCTATGTACCTGGAAGTGTTCTAGGTATGGCGCTGCCAAGGTGAATGGATATGATGCCTGCTTATGGTTCAGTTCCCCAACAGAGAGGACCAATGAAGCCCATCCTTGTAGAAGGAAAAGAATGCATAGAGTGTCCTGTGGAGAGCGCCAGCCATAGCTTCATGTAACATGCAGTTTTATATTCAGCTTGCAAGTCATCTACTTGGGTGACTACTGCCAAGCTACCTTGGTTTTCAGTTCTCAGATTTCCTTATTATGGGCTATCCTTTGAACCCATAATCAAAATTCTTCAATCAGAGGCAGTGGTCCCAAATCAATGTGCACTGTTTAGGAAGCTGCCAAGGAATGTTCTTAATAGGCAAGGAGGGTCAATCAGAACATGCTGGTTGCTCTGTCTCCCATTGTCAATATCCCATGTCTTCTTGTTTGGGGGTGCTCTGGCTTTGTAGAAAAGAAGATGGGAGCAGAGTCTCCAGGGACAGTATTGTTTCAATATACTTCCCCCCAAAGTATGATACACTCATATGATGACTATATACCGTTTGGGACTATCTTGGTTATGGTTTCCTGTAAGAATATATAATGTTGAAACACAAGCATTTGCATAGTACAAGGGGAAGGTTTTAATCTTGTTGTGGCACAAAGAGGGTTTTTTTGGCAAAGAGCACAGTTGTGAGAAACAGAGTGCTTATTGTTTAGCAAGTCAGGGCCCTGGACGGGCCAAGGAAATGCTGGTGAAGTAGTTACACTCTGTGGAGGGGTGAGAGGTATGAGGGCTGCCTGAGAAAATGAAAGAGCAAACGGATTCTCTTCAAGACATCCTTCCAATGGTGCAAAGGCAATGGTGTGCATGTGCCTGCATGTGCGTTTAAAATTAGAAAAATTACAAAAAACCGACAAGGAGCTCTAGTGCCCTGGCCCCCTCAGCTTGATGGTATTGTTCTGTCTGCTTTGATCTATCAGTGCTGTGCTACGTACAAGGCATATAGACATTCCTGCTCACTGAGTTCTGCCTCCTATTTGTTATAACTGAAAAACTCAGAAGGAAGTTAGGATGTGAAAACAGTATTTCCAAGTAGGGCATTTCTCAAGTGTAGTTTTCCCTAATGAAGAACTATCTAGCATACTGAAGTTAACCTGTTACCCGACTACACTGAGCCCTGCCTGTTGAGTGCCCGACCTGGTAAGCACTTTGTAGAGGTCAGGGATCGGCTGGTAACTAAAGTCACCCCAGACATCTCTAATCCTCATGCCAACTCACAGATGGGAAGAATAAGGCTCAGAGAGTGTAGACAGTTTCTCGCAGTAGCAGATCCAAAATCTGAGTCCAAGCTGGTCAGATTGCACCAACTTGCTATGAGCCTACTCTCTCTTACTGCGTATGCCGAGAGGACCCATAGAGAAAATTCTTATTGATGTGTTCACATTCAAATTAATGAGCTTTACAAATGGGGTTGGAAACACCTAGAGAACAGGGGGTATGTAATATATGTGTGTATGTGTGTGTGTATGTGAGAGAGAGAGAGAGAGAGACATACAAAGACATCCAAGGAGTTGCAAATACAGATTTAGTACAGTCTTAAATCTTAAAGAATTTGTCCCCTACATTTTATTCTAGAACTTCTCATACACACAGCAAAATCGAAAGAATTTTATAGTGAACATTTGTGTACCACCTAGATTCTGCCATTAACATTTTACCATACTTTATCATCTATTATCTATCATCTTTCTATCTATACCTCTGTCATCCATGAGTCTGCCTTTTTCTGATGCATTTCAAAGTAAATTGTAGACATCAGAACTCTTCCCCTTAAATACTTCATAATGCACATGTTTAACTGAAGTTCAATATTTGTTTCTGGTCTTTTGATATCGATTTAAGTACACATTTGCTGAGTTTTCATAAATCATATATCTGTGTAACCCAAACCTCTCTCAAGATATAAAATATTACCATCACCTCAGAAAGTTCCCTCTTCCCAGTCATACCTGTCTCCCTTTCCCCACCGAGAGAGAACCTTTGTTTCAATTTTTCCACCAATATAATCTTATTCAAGGCTTCTTCCACAGAGTATAATATTTTTGAGGGTCAACTATATTGCATGTATCAGTGGTTTGTTCCTTTTTATGTATTGCTGAGTGGTATCACATATGAATATGCTATAGCTTGTTTATCAATTTTCCCACTGATGGACTTTTCCCAGTTTTTGGATTTCATGAATAAAGCTGTTATCAATATTCCCATACAAGTCTTTCTGTGAATATATGTTTTTGTTGCTGGTAAATGTATCTTTAGTTTTAGAGAAATTTTCAGACTATGTTTCAAAGTAGTCACCCCATTTTATTGTCCCACCAACAATGTACGGTCATTCTGGTTGCTCCAATATCCTTGCTAGTGTCTGGTGTTGCCTGTCTTTTAAAATTTAGCCACTCTGGTGGGTGTCTAGGTAGAAAATTGATGTTGATAGCAATGATGATAGTTATAATGGAGTGAATAATATCCCTCTAGCACAAATCACAGCTGATATTCCTTAGACTTACCATGGAAACTCAGGACTTTAGCTTCCTAAGTACCCGCCCTAGTGTTTTCTGATTGACAGATGGAAGTGCTTGGGGCAGTGCTGATTTTCAGGCTAATGCTCCTAGTACAATAAGCTCACTTAGGGTTTCTTTGTGTAGCCTGGATGTTTAGCTTTAACCCTTGTGACATTTCTTGGCTTTCCTTCTTTGTCAGACACACTTCTTAGTCCAAATTGCAATTTCTCTTCCTTTTCAGAGTTTTCACCCAGCAAAAGGTTGATGATTTAAATGTCAAAAGAAGCAGACTCCAAATAAAAGGCAGAATAAACAATTTTTGAAGACTCAGACCTTTCTTTCCTGTCTTTGTTACTTCCCAAGCCTCCTCTGATTCCCACAGAACCGGCTGGGGGAAGATCAGCTGGGAGTTCGCAGAGCTGCTGTCCCCATGTAGCTGTGCAGCTCTGCTGCGGGGTCATTTTGTGCATCTGGGTGGGGTGCCTTGACTTTTGGGGGGGCCTCAGTTTCCTCACAGAACAAGGCCAACTCAAATGATATTTAAGATTTTATGTTTTTTTGAAATTCAAAAAAATTCTTCTAAACACATGTTTGTTTTGTTTAGAAGAAGAATTTTAAGTCCTTATGGCAAAGATTCTAATTTAAAAGATTAAAAAAGTGGTCCTATAATATTTCCTACATCCCCTCCAGCACCTTAATGATACCCTGATCTATTCATGAGAACAGGTGTCCCTTTTATATTTTGATTTAAAGGTTTTCTTAATTATGCCCTTGACTGTTGTCAGATGCTACAGTTCACTCACCAGGAAGGATTCGACCTCAAACTGCAGAAGTGATGGGGAACCAGTATTTACTTTGCATTCGTTCTGGGCTCTTTTTGGACGGACTGGGTATTTGCACTGCAGTCATTTCCCCCCTTTGCACTGTTATTGTACGCTGTCCGGTTGTAGTTTGTAATTGGGAGGTGGTGAGAGAGAGAGAAGAGTTTGAGAAAGAATGTCCGCAGGCTCTCATTTTGGAACAGGAAGGAAGGGAGATAGGAATAGCTAGAGAGGATTGGCTTCGGGGGAAATAGCCCAAATCTCAGTTAAAACCAGATAAGGGTCAGAGAGATAGAATCTGTTGATAAAGGTGTTTTCCTTTACATTGCTACTGAAGATGGGAATTTTCCTGGGTTTTTATTCCCTGCAGCCCCGGGAAGAGAAAGTATCCTGGTCACAGAGGAAACCTTCAACTGGAGACAAATCACAGCCCTCAAATTCTCTCCAGCTGGAAGGTTTCATGCACAAAATTCTTGAGCAAACACACCAAGGGCCTCTCTGCATTGATTGTGATTCTTGGTGCTAAACAGAGAGCACTGCAGATGATGCTGAAGGTCAAATGAAGGTAGAGAAACCGCAAAACAGCACGCCGCACCACCTAACTGCAAGCTAATTGGGAAGGAAATGGTTTCAAACTGACAGACTGTGGCCTGATAACCAGAATCTCATAGGGACAAAAGGTTCGTGTCATTTAAAGGGGTAGCTTTGCCTATTTAAATTGTGCAAACAAAAGAAATGAAAACCCCCTCGTGGGATGGGAAGTTCTATTAGCAGATATTACCATCCTTGCTTTTTTTGCCCTCCCGTGGCACAAACCCTGAACATGTGCTGCGTGTCCTCAGGCATTCATTGGTTAATTTACTTATTCAAAGTAAGGCAACAACAACAAAAAAGCAACAAAAAAAAAACCAAACCCCCAAACAAATGATATACTGGGGCACAGACAGCATTAAGATGCAGTGCACAATTTTGATATGGGAGTTTTTAAAAGAAATGTGTTTGGTCTGAAATTGTACATATGTTAAACTCTGGAGCAAGTAAGAAGCCGACAACAGTACTTCTCTGGGAAATAAAACAAAAATCCTTTAAAGGTATGGCTCTGTTGAGAACCAGAGGCACTTGCTATAATATCAGGTACTACTCTGCAGCCAAACAACAACCATTTGGGGCTTGCCTTTAATCAGCACTCCAATAAAGGCCACTGGAGGAGGCCCATTTTTCTATCATATGGATGTGGTAAAAGTTAATTATATACTTAATTATATCCTTTGATTCTGAAGCCTTTATAGAATGCCTACAAAAGTAACCTTGTATATATTCCCTTATATTTTCAAGCTGAATTGTAATGAGTGAACTAATGCAAGATAATTAATACTTTAGACTTTATATTTAGCTGGGTCTTTAAAAAAGATCATGTGGCAAGCCCTTATGACACTACTTTGTGGTTGACCAGGCATCGCCTACATTTTGCTGAGGGGAATAGTCAAGTCCAGAAATGTTAAAGAGCTCATTTTTGTCACAAAAGAGGTTGAGGTAACAGTCAAACCAACCTTTTTCTCTTGTCTCAAAAGTTAATTCATGGATTCTCCTGCCTTGGACTCTGATAGTCCTGTGCGGTTTGCAGATCATTAGTGTATTTAGTTCAGTATCAGTGATGTCACAATATTTAACTTTGGTTTGATGACAAGCACCTGGGTTTAAAAGACATGAATGTGAGGTAGAGAAAGAGCATTATAAATACAATCAGAGTTACTTCCCATTTTATGCTTCTGGATAGAACATCCTTTCCAGAGCAATGGTGCGACAACTGCTATTACTTAAAAAGAAAACCAGAAGGTAAACAGACTTGTTGCTATTTATAATTTTTTTATAATTGAGATTTCATTTGCGGATTTATGTTTAATGTCTAATTATTGCTCCACAGGATTTCTCAATCTTGAGAGCATTTAGAATCGAGAAATTACAAAGCAACATGTTATATTTGTAGTGTTTTAAAGTATTTTTAAATTTTTTACTTACAGTTAACATTCAATTGTGTTAACGTATTTAAGAAACTTTCCCAAACTGTCCAGCAGGGATAACGAGTCCATGTCACAAAGGACAGTCCTGGCTGGTATGAAGATATCTTTTGGCCTGTGGAAAATTTAGAAAAATATCAGGTTTGTGAGTAAACTTTATTTACAAAGCAATGCTTTGCGTGTCTGGTATGCGAATATTAGTATTCCCATGAGAAATGTGACTTACCAGAAAAACTGAGCTTGATTAAAATCTAAGCCATAAGATGTGCACCAGTTCCACATACCAAAAGGTGGTTTGATGGAAAATGAAAACTTACCTGTCCTGTACTTTCCCCCCTCCCAGTTTATCACAGTTCCAGAAGTGACCAGGATTTGGGGCCACTATTTTGGTTTACGGCTCTCTGTCCAGAAGGTCTCTATTAAAATACAAGTATGTCACTCATCAATTCATTTGCACCTTATTATCAGATTGGAGGAGGAAAGGGATTAATTAGAGCCCTATGGAATGAGAGGGGCTGGGAAAAGTGTTTTCAATGGTCCCTCTGCTGTCTTGACTGTGTGCCTCTCTGAGTGTCCATTGCATTGTTTTAAATCCACCTTTGTTGCCATTGACATTCTGCTCTACCTCAACTGTCCACTACATTCTTATCTTTTTCCTGTAGTATTTTCTGAGCTACTTGGGAAGAAATGAGCTCTCCCTCACCTGAATGCTTAATATTCATGACTTCTATCATTCGTTTATCAACTTTTGTCTTTGTTTCAGTTACCTTTTCCTTTGTACATATCTTATTTGCCAGCTTTGGTGTGAGCTCCTGGGGTGATTAGGAACCAGGTTGGTGACCCAGAGGAAGAGAGAGGGTAACTGGGATGGGAATGAGAAGCAGTGACTGTTGCCTGTCCATGTGGCTGGCATCCTGGGTTCTGTCATGACGTTTTTACCTGGGTTCGGTGTTCTGTCTATTCCCTTTGTATTGATGTCTTCCTGGCTTTGGTTTTGGCTTTAAGGTCCAGATAGCACTCAATTTCTCCATCCAAAGGCCATACAAGGCGTCACTCATCAGTCACTGAATCATTGCAGGGCCATTGTGCCAGTAGAGTAGTTGTGCTTCTGTTCTGGTGCAATGGAGAATGGTGTCAACATCACTCTGGAAGTCCTTATGGCTCTGCTTCCTTGGTAGGACAGTAGGTATCAGGTTCTGGTCTCTAGATTGAGGCCCTGACAGAATCAGGTCATTGAAGAATGGTCCAATTTGTGGTCAGCAAATCTTGTTACTCATCCAGCCCAAGACCTGGTGTGGGAGGTATGGTAGCAAAATTCTAAGATAATCTCCACTGATCTGTGCTTTGTATAATTTTCTCCCCTTGAGTTAGAGGTAGGACCTGTAGCATGTTTCTGACCAACAGACTATGGCAAATGTGGTAAAGTATTACTCTAATGATTATGTTACATTATATGGCAAAGGAGAAGATCTCTACTTAGTTGACTTTGGGTTAGTCCAAAAGGAGATTATCTTGGGTGGGCTTGACCTTGGTGAACCCTTTAAAGAAAGACTGGTGCCCACTCTGAGGTCTGAGAGGTTCTCCTGGTCATGAAAGAGAAGTAAGCCATAATGAGTCTACAGATGTAAGGAAATGAATTCTTTCAACAATTACATGAGCTTGGAAAAAGACCTTGAGCCTCAGAAGAGATCTGTCCTGGACAACACCTTGATTGCAGTGAAGGATCCAGCTATGACATGCCCAAATGCCTTACTTGTGGAAACGGTGAGATAATAAATGTATGTTACACAAGCTTCAATTTTCGTGGTCATTTACAATGCAGAAAGCTAATGCAAGTGGACACCACTGACAGTTGCTCCACCTTTAGGCCGACCTACACTGATATTCACATCGATGAACACATCAAGAGAGTGATGCTCTGATTCACGACACCACTGAGTGGTGTGGCATCATTGTTAATAACAAACACTCTGAAGCCAGACTACCAATGTGACTTTGGGCAGGTTACTTAACATCTCTGTGCCTTGGGTTCCTCAGTAAAAAAATGGGAAGAATAATAGCACCCAACTCATTGATAGTGTGAGGATTAAGTGAGATAATACATGTATAGAACATGAAAGAGTGAATGCCTCCTACATAGTATGCATTTAGTAAATATTACCAATTGTTATTTATAAAGGGATTGTCAGAAATTCCTTTGTGGCTTTAGGCTAGCAGGTGGAAGTCTGCTGTTGCCAGTTTTTTTCTTTTGTTGGTCCTTCATCACTAGCTTAAGTTCATGCTTGGGGTCTTTATACTGGCCCACAGTGGTACTAACCTTATTCTCATAAACAGTAAGATATGTGGGGAAATCTACAACAGAGAGACCATATAATGAATGCAGATCAAAAGCCTGGGTAACAGCTCTTTGGTCTCTTGAAATTTAGCCTGGAATGTCAATGAAATATATAACAGAACTCACAGAATAAGAACAGACAGAGGTTGGAGAGTGAGAAATAAGCTGGCTCATAGATTTAGGAATTAGTTTTGTTTCAGAAGATATGGATCTTCAAATTGGCATTCTTTTTAGTGAGTTGGAGAGACTATAGCTATGTTTTTTGGAGCACGTTGGGATGATGCATACAAATTGCTTAGCACAGTGGTACATAATAAATACTTAAGAATAATTGGTAGCTGTGATGATGTTGATGGTGATTTTGATGATGATAGTTTTATAGAGAAGTCTATACCTGAGTTTCTCTGTACCTCCAGGAGTTCTGTTGCAAGGGCTAGGACCAGGGATCCTAGGAGATAAACAGGATGGGGTGGAGTTGTTGTGGAGTTGTTGGTGATGTGGGGTGGGTGATAACCTTAAGATGATTGAGGTTTCAGTGCATCGGGGACCTGTTTTGAGGAAGCCTTTATTAATATCCAGAGAGGGAAGGAAGAAAGCTGAAAATCTGCTGTCTGCTGGGGAAACCCAGGAAACTTTCAAGATGCTCTGGGACAAAGTTTTTGGAGAAAGCCAAAGAGTGAAGCAGTGGAGGAGCAGGCTCGGTGGGGGAGGTGCCATATAATCAGTGTGGAAGAGTTTCCTCTCCATGGAAGAATCACAGGAATAGGGAAGAGGCAGGTTCCCAAGGACAGTGGCATAAGGTAGCCAAAATATAATAGATGTCCAACTCACCCCATAGATGCTTTCATATTATTGGTGTTCTACTTATGTTTGTTTGATGATAAAGTGTTTCCAGGAGAGGGGAGACCCAGGTCCAAAGAGGGGAATTCCAGGCATCCTGTGGGCAATGCGAGGGCACTAGGGGTGGGGGGTATGGGAATGGTCAAGGCTACTCAAAGGTGAGGAAAGTTTTGCTCAAAAAGGAAATTGAGGTGAGGGGCATTGCTGATGGTGAAGAGTCACCTTTTCTGACTTTACATTTTGCTTGGGGCTGACCATGGCTAACACGAACATTTTGGCCCAGCCTAATGACTTTATAAAAATAACTTTTTCCAGCACTTTCCTCTTGTGGGATGTACGGGGGTGGAGGGAGGGTGATAAGGCACACTTTCTGGCTTTGATGAATCATTCCAGATAGCAGGAGGTTTTAGCCTGCTTTCATGCTAGATCAACTTCAAGGTCTCAAACTGTGTATTATAATTAGCAATGCAAACCTCCAGAGAATAATCTCTTAGTCTAAAGAAAATGAGTGGACTTGGTAGAGGATTGTTGTAATCTTTTTTTTTTTTTTTTAAATGGTTCTGGTGTCCAAGCTGAGTGAGACAGCCACTCTTCAGAGGTGGAGTCTGATGTTGAGATGATCTTTATTAATAAGTACAGGCCAAATGGTAGCAGAATTCTCTTCCGTGGTTAATGGCCCTTTAGTAATTAGTCTCCAGTATCACAGAGAGAATGAAAGTGCAGCAATATTTCCATGGAAGGAGAAAAAAACCTGTTGGATCAATTTGAGGCAGTGAGTCTCCATTCTCAGACTCCTGTTGGATCTCTCAGGGCAGTAGATGCTTACTTACTCTTCCCCACTGGTTTGAAGGTAAGAATGTGCTCAGTTCTGTAATGGATGGGTCTCTGTGAGCACAGAGGCTCCATGGAGGAGAGAACAGTCAAGAAATAGAGAGAACTCTTTGCTGACATTTAAAAAAAAATTATTTATTTTTTAGAGGCAGGGGGGAGAAGGAGAGAAACATCAGTGTGTGAGAGAAACATCAATCGGTTATCCCTCTTGTGCCCTCAACTGGGGACCTGGTTTCCAACCCAGGCATGTGCCCTGACCAGGAATTGAACCTATGACCTTCCAATTTGTAGGTCAGTGCTCAACCCACTGAACCACACCAGCCAAGGCCCTTAGTGGAATTTTTTTGTTTAAAAATTTAAAAAAAATATTGAATTTATTTTTCTAGAGTGGGGAAGGGAGAGAGAAAGAGAGAGAGAGAACATCAATGTGTGGTTGCCTCTCATGTGCTGACCCCCCTGCACTGGGGACCCAGCCTGCAACCTAGGCACGTGCCCTGACTGGGAATCAAACCAGCAATCCCCTGGTTCACAGGTTGGCACTCAATCCACGGAGCCACGCAAGCCAGGGCCTTTGGTGACATTTTTGAAGCCTTCTCTAAACTCTACTTCTGTGCACTAATAAATCTCCTTTCTATAAGTTAGTCTGAGTTGTTTCTTTTCTCACTTTCAATTTAGAATTCTAATAGTCACAATATTAAAAGACACATAGACATAACCAAGGGGGAGGGTTGGAAAAAGGGAGGGAGGTGGGATTGGATGGGATAGGGGGCAGTGGTGGTGGGGGGGCGGAATGCAGACAACTGTAATTGAACAACAATAAAGTAATAAAATCTTAAAAAAATAAAAAAATAAAACATTGCCTTAACCCATGAAAGAGATGCTATGATGGGGAGACATAATTTCCTGGGTTAAGACTCTTATAATTAAGGTAAGAATTTTATGGGCAGCATTTACTTTCCCCTAAATGATACTCCCAGAATTTTTCTTGACGTTTGCATAATTAAGGTCCAGCTCTGTTTGAACCAGCAAACAAGCCCTGAATGAGTGAAATTTTATGCCTGGGCTACGGTGGGTTTGGAGAGGGTTAGGCTTGTCACAGGTGTTAGGACAAATGCATTTAGGCCATCTCGAGCATAGGATTTCTACAAATAAGAAAGGACTCTGGAGAAGCAGTGTGCTCGGTTAGAAAGAGCCCTGGGCAGGAGGTAGGAGAGAATGGGGTTGTGCCTCTATTAGCTTGTGACTTGGGGACAAGGAATTTGAGTGCCCAGGGCTCAGCTTTCTCATTTATAAAACAAGGGGCCTAAACTAAATGGTCTGGAAGACCCTTCCAGCTCAGAAGATCTATGACTTATAGTGTTGAAGCACCCAGCTGGCCCTACCAGGACAGTGAATTTCTCAGTTTCCCAGGGTGGCCCCGGTGGAGATGCATTTCCTTGGGAGGAGATCTCAGTTCTGCAGCTGGCCACTGTAGAACTGGTAGGCTGAGTGCTCACAGACTTCACCTTCACATCCAGTGGCTGTTTGCTTGATTTTTATTATTACCCAAGGTTAAGTAGGCAGCTGACACTATATGAGGAAAAAAATGAATAAAGATGGTCCACCTCCTCCCTATCATTTATTAATGGTAAAACATCAGAAGAATTTAGCCTTTTTGAAAGATCACTGAGACTTTTCTGAAGTCAAGAAGCAAGTTAGTGGCTGGGCTGAGAACGGGGCCTAGGTCTTCTGACACTGGACCTTGGGTTGGCTCAAGGAAAAGACAGCTGAGAGCTGGAAAGAGAAACTTCACCTGCTTTTGAACCCTGCTGAAGTCTGCCCTCCCATCATCTCTGCATTAGGGGTTGGGGGTCCCCCTACAGGGACTTCTGTTCCCTGTGGTGAGCAGCTGAAGCAGCAGGAGCTTGCAAAGGGGCCCTGCAGTGAAGGTCCTCGTGGGCCATGACTTATGAGTGAGGAGGAAGCTGACTCCTCACCAGCATCTTAGCTTGTTGCAGCCCACTGGTTTCTCTTCCTTACTCCTTAAAATAAGATATATGCCATGGAAGGCACCATATTAACGTGTACAATTCTGTGGTTTTCAGTATGTTCATGAGGTTGGGCGGCCATCATCACTATAAAATTCTAGAACCTTTTCACCACCACCAAACACCCCCAAAAGCAAAGCCCCTGTACCCATTAGCAGTCACTCCCTTCCCCCCAGCCCCTGTCAACCACTAATTTATTTTCTGGCTCTGTGGATGATTTGCCTCTTTTGGACATTTTATATAAATGGAATCATACAACACGTGGCCTTTTGTACCTGGCTTCCTTCGCTTAGCATAGTGTATTTAAGGTTCGTCCACCTGGTATGTCATATATCAGTACTTTATTTCTTTTTATACATGAATAATATCCCATTGTATGAATATATTGCATTTTGTTTATTCATCATTTGATGGACATTTGGGTTGTTTTGACTTTTGGGCTATTACAAATAAGGCTGCTATGGATATTCACATACACATTTTTGTCTAACGAAATGTTTTCATTTCTCTGGTATATTCCTAGGAGTGGGAAAGCTGAATTATATGATAATTATGTTTAATTTTTTTGAGAAACTGCTGAACTCTTTCCACATCACACATTTCTTTTTAACCACAGGCACACATACGCAAATAGAAATTGCTGTCATCTTTGGATGCTGCTATGTTATTATTTGTGTATTTTTCTTATACTATAGGTTTTTCTTCTTATATTATAGTCATTAGTAAGTTGGAAGGAATTTCAATTTTGGAATTAGAAAAACCTGAGATAGTGCCTTACATTTTCTCAGTCCTTAGTTCCCTCATCTGCAAAATGGGCCCAGGATTGCTGGGAGTCTTGAATGAGGCAATGGCTGTAGAGTCCTTGGCCAAGGCCTGGCACTAAGCAGCCACTGACTCAGCACCAATGCCTCTTGTCCTTCCCCAGGAGACAGATAGTGTCTTTGCTTTGTATGCCCAGCACCTGGCAAGGTTCCTGATCCTAAATAGTTGTAAAATACTGGTTGTTAAATGAATGAATATGTGATGAGGGCTTGAGTGAATGCATCCACGTGCAGAATAATGCCTGCCTGCAGTAATTGTTCAATATATGTCAGGTGATGGAATGAATACATTTAAAAAACCAGCATTAGAACTATAGGACAAATGCTTTTCTTCAAAAAAGTTCCTGACCAAAAAAAAATAGAGTTACCATATGATCCAGCAATCCCTGTTCTGGGTATCAACCCAAAAAACTCAAAAACATTTATTTGCAAAGATATGTGCACCCCTACGTTCATTGCAGCATTATTCACGGTGTCCAAGACATGGAGATACCCAAAGTGTCCTTCAATAGAGTATTAGATAAAGAAGATGTGGTACATATTATATACAATGGAATATTATTCAGCCATGAGAAAAGATGAAATATTACCATTTGCAACAACATAGATGGACCTTGAGAATATGGTGCTGAGCGAAATTGTCATCAGTCAGAAAAAGCTAAGAACTGTATGATTTCACTCATATGTGGGATATGAGTGAAACTCAGACACAGACAACAGTATGGTGGTTACCAGAGGGAAAGGGAGGGAGGCATAGTAAAGAGTAAAGAGGGCCAAATATATGGTGACAGAAAATGATTTGATTTTGGGTGGTGGGCACACAATGCAATATACAGATCATGTGTTATAGAATTGTTCACTTGAAACCTATATGGCCCTGATTAACCAATGTCACCCCAATAAATTTAATAAAAGAAAAAAAGTTCCTGGCAAATATTTTTCCTGGCATTTGGGAGACTCTGACTAAGATCAGTCACAGGCAACATGTGCAGCTGTCTCCTTCCTTTCAAAATTAATAGGTCTGTGCTCAGGCTGCTATCTGTCTCTACGTGGGAGGAGCAGCCTCCTCATCTTTGGAGTCATGGTCACGTGGCAATTTCCTGTCTGTCATCATTGGGATTCCACAGTGGGAGAGCCAGAGAGAGCCTGTCTGTCCTGCTCAGATGCTCCTGTTTGTTGCTTTCACGCGCTGGCATCCAGGGACGTGACTCTGGACATGCCAGAGACAGCCTGGCACACAAGGCGATAAGACAATTTAGCTGAACACAAATTGAATGATTGCAGCCTCAAGTCCCAATCAAAGAGATTTACGGTGTTTTTAAAAAGACACTGATGTTGACTTGACTAGTGAGAAGATGCATGGAGACTGCACTGAGCAAGGAGCCATGTGTGAACCATGAAATAAATGTGGCTGCAGCATCTCAGTCATGATTGTCTAGGAATCGAAATCAGTCCTATACTTTAAGATTTAGATATGCTTTCCATAGAGCTTGCACTTTATAAGAATGGTACAAGTTTGTGTTAAAAGACTTTAAAATTCACAGGAGATGAATGATAAGAATCCGAAGAAATTTCTGTTCATTAACAGGAATGAATTTTTCTGCTGTAGATTTTTTCTATAGAAGGTCAGGCAAAATGCAATTATTTACATAACTCAGGCAGCAAAATCCTGTGGAAGGGAGGATGGGAAGGAGTGGAGGGTCATGTACTCTTACAGATGGTCCGTCCTTATCAAGCAGATTTAGATGCCTGCCTCCTCATTTCTTTTTCCTGTTCTATACATTGGCACTCATGCAAACCTACATAGTATGACTGTATGTATTTTGGTGACACGGGGCTGGAACTCACTGCAGATGGTGAGATTAAGGTATCTTTTGAGGGGCTTTGCAACCTGTGCTGGATGGTTTCTACGTTAAAACCCCTCAGTGGATCCCACTGTATATGTGAGGGAACTCAGGGATGAAGCTGAACCGAATTGCTCTTTGCCAAGGAAGCCACTGCCCCTTTGGGTCTGTGGGGTCAGTACACAGCACCTGCCTGGCTAAAGGAAAGGGAGACTAGGTTACAGGCCATGAGGTTATTTCCCCCTGGGCTCTGTTCCTTCTCCAAAATAAGATGATCTCTCTAATCAGTGTTTTCCAGATTGTGCTCTGAGGAGAACTAGGTTTCTTCCAAAAGCTCCCCTGTGGCATTCTGAGGCAAGGTGGTAGTGAGGGGGAACAGGTGGATGGATCTCTGAGTTCCAAACCCTCCTTCAAAACCATTTTGCTTTTTCTATTCTATACATTGGCATTCACTCAACGATGTTATTTGCAAATAGATGTGCTTCTCAAATATATTTGAAAAACCACTGGACTTATGAGTTTCTTAAGTTCTGTTCTCACTTTAAAATTTGGAGACTTGAGTTTCCAGTTGTTCCTGGCCACCTGATTTTCTTTCTTTGTTCTGGGAGAAGTGAGTTGTCAGGATGAGCCTTAGCTCAGTGCTATGCTGAGGGTCCATTTCTACAATTCAGAACCTGTTACAGATTCACCTGCTGCAGAACAAGGGCCAAGAAAGCTACCAGGTCTAATGATAGGTTCTGCACACTCTGATGACCTCATTTAGCAACAGGCAAGCTTCTGCATCTGCATCTGCATCTGGCTCTTTAGTGGCAGAAACCCAGGACCTTGTTATTCTCTTTAGGATTTCCTGAAACACCTCTGCCTGTCTCACAAAATGGGCCTCCAGAGTGGTATGAGAAGGTTCCTTCTTGATTAACTATATAGCCTGTTAGCCTGAAGCCTTGCACAGGACGAGAGATTGGTAGGCAGCTTAACACTCTGCAATGGGCTGCTTGGTGTATATGCTAATGATTGACCATCTGCATCAAATAATTATAAGTGGTCTCCCCTGACTGCTCCCCATGTGCTGGCACAGACTGAGGGGAGGGCCCCCTTTACGGCCACTGCAGCCCAGGGAGAAGAGGCTGGGGTGGAGTCATGTGTATTCCTCCACTCGAAGGCATGCAACCTGCTGGGCAGACAGGTGCTGGCAGTGAGATGTCCATGGGCGATGAATCCGGCCTGTCCTAGGAGCTGACAACTATATCTCCGTCTCGCTGGATTTGCAAACTGACACAACATAAGGAATGTCACTCTCTATTACTCGATAATCACACGCATCTCTGTTTCACTGGAAGCCCTGGGAGTAAATATCTTGGTCACAGCTGCCCTCTCACTTTGACTTGATGGGCTGAAGCTGCTGTGCTGGGACAGTGATGTAAGTTACTAGTCGCGCTTTGTCTTCTGGTTGTGGGTGTTGTCTAATATCCACGGAAATGTTGAAATGATTGAGAATTTTTTTTAATTTCACTTAAAAATTTTATGGAATTTATTGAGGTGATATTGGTTAATAAAATTGCATAGGTTTCAAGTGTACAATTCTGTAGTACATCATCTATATATTGATCCAAAATCAAGTCTCCTTCTGTCACCATTTACAGCCCCCTTTACTCTCTTCTGCCTCCTCCCGTTTCCTTTTCCTCCTGGTAATCACCACCCTGTTGTCTGTGCCTATGAGTCTGGGTGTGTGTGTTGCTTAATCCCTTCACTTTTTTCACCCAGTCCTCTCCCTCTTCTCTGACAGCTGTCAGTCTGTTCTCTGTGCCTATGAGTCTGTTTCTATTTTGTGTTTGATCATTGTGGCCAAGTTCAACCTTTCCTTTGTTGGCTAAATAAATATAGCTGACATTTAGACCTGGTATTTGCATGCTTTTGTGCATAGCGAGTTTTACTTGTTAACATTTTAAGCAGTTAGTGTCACTTTGGAAGCCAGACTTCAGCTTGGTGCAAGTGTAACTCTGGTCTGCTCCGCCACCCGTTCTTGTCTCGGGTGTCCGCTGGTGCTGACACTGGCTTCCTGCCAGTTCTTTCTCCTCTGGCACATTCTCTTGCCCTGAGAAAACCTCTGGCTGGCAACTTGAGGCCAAACTGAGCAGGGTCCCTCAGGTGAGTGTCCACAGTGTGATTTTGTATAACTAGGAGCAAAGAATCCACTTTTATTTCCTGAGAGAAGCTAAAAAATCTTCTGAGAACTGTGATTGTGTGTTATATGATGGAAGAGAGACGACAAATGTATTTCCATTTGTGTTTTATGGCAGAATCCTAGGTTACCCCAGGGGAAGGTTTTCATATGTATGAGACTTCAGTTTCATCACTTTTAAATAGAGACACATACAGGTATATTTAATATTCCTTTAACAACATTAGAAAATAAGAAACAATATCTACCTACCTACCTATCTGTCATTTCTCTCTCCTCCTGCCCTTATCTAAGGCATTCTAAAAGTTCAACACTAATTTAATTTGTCTTTCTGGATAAATACACTTTAGAATTGTTCTGGAACAATGGGAGACCTCAAGTAGAACATATGTGGACAAGAAAAATTTATTAGGCAAAAGAATTAAATTATTTTTTTAAAAGATTTTATTACTTTATTGTTGTTCAATTACAGTTGTCTGCATTCCCCCCCCACACACCTTCCCCCCTCCCCCCAGCCAATCCCACCTCCCTCCCTTGCTCCCACCTTCCCCCTTGATTATGTCCATGTGTCCTTTGTAGTGGTTCCTGAAAACCCTTCCACCCACTGTGCCCTCCCCCCTCCCTTCTGGCTATTGTTAAGATTGTTCTTAATCTCAGTGTCTCTGGTTATATTTGTTTGCTTTTTTCTCCTGTTGATTATGTTCCAGTTAAAGGTTGAGATCATACGGTATTTGTCCCTTAACGCCTGGCTTATTTCACTTAGCATAATGCTCTCCAGTTCCATCCATGCTGTTGCAAAGGGTTGTAGCTCCTTTTTCTCTGCTGCGTAGAATTCCATTGTGTAAATGTACCATAGTTTTTTGATCCACTCATTGACTGATGGGCACTTAGGTTGCTTCCAGCACTTGGCTATTGTAAATTGTGCTGCTATGAACATTGGGGTGCATAGGTTCTTTTGGATTGGTGTTTCAGGGTTCTTAGGGTATAATCCCAACAGCGGAATTGCTGGATCAAAAGGCAGTTCCATTTTTAGTTTTCTGAGGAAATTCCATACTGTTTTCCATAGTGGCTGCAGCAGTCTGCAATCCAATCCCACCGACAGTGCACTAGGGTTCCCCTTTCTCCGCATCTTCTCCAACACTTATTTGTTGATTTGTTTATGATTGCCATTCTCCAACACTTATTTGTTGATTTGTTTATGATGGCCATTCTGACTGATGTGAAGTAGTATCTCATGGTGGTTTTAATTTGCATCTCTCTGATGGCTAGTGATGCTGAGCATCTTTTCATATGTCTCTGGGCCCTCTGTATATCCTCCTTGGAGAAGGGTCTGTTCAATTATTTTGCCCATTTTTTAATTGGATTTTTTTTGTCTTCCTGGAGTGGAGTCATATGAGTTCTTTATGTTTATAATGAGAAATCTCATTTTGGCTTTCAACTCACTCTAGAGAGAACATTGGCTTTAATTACAAGTGTTTTATTTCCTCTCCATTTCAGTAGTTCTTTTAGATCTTTATGTCATTTGGTTCTTCCAAAAAATTGTTACAAGACTGTATGTTATAATTTTTAGATCAGGAAACTGAGCTCTGAAATCTACAAGAAGAAGGCAGACTAAGCACACATAGTGTTCTGTTCCAAGCCCTTAGAAATGACAGAAAGCATTTCTAATCACAGAAATCACAGGCACACGTGTTCAAAGATAAGAGTGGGAGTCTTTCCATTGAATCATAAACTGTAAGGAATCCTGGAAAGATGGAAAGCAGACAGATTTAGATTGAAGAAGGAAACCCAATCTGAAATGCTCACAGAGTGTGCTTTTGCAAAGGGTTGGAGAGGAGCCAAGCTGGGATGGAATACTTGAAGCAGGGACATTTGAAGGCACCTAAACTAGCATACCACATACCCTTCTGGTGGTAGGCAATGGCTCCTGGAGTGAAACCCAGGTCTTCTCCCTCTACTGCCTGTGTTCCTGTCACAACTTCTTGAACAGGCACAGGAGACTTTGGACTTGGCTAGGTCTATGCAGCACAAAGTGAACAGCATCTTGTTAATGTGAGTACTGTGCACCAGTAAAGTGTGTAATTCAGGATTAATGATAATTTTTTTCCTGTTTGATCTTTTTTTTTGCTTTAAAAATTAATTTCTTGTAGTATAATCTGCATGCAATAAATTTGACTAATTTTAAATGTACAATTCCATAACTTCTGACATGCATGTACAGTGTGTAACTGACCACCCATGCAATCATGATATAGTTCCTTAAAAAGTTAAACATAGACCTATTGTACAACCCAGCAATTCCTCTCCTAGGGATATGACCAAGATAAATAAAACCGTGCATTCACAGAAAAACCTGGATACAAATGTCCATAGCAGCGTATGTAATCCCTCCCTGAAGCTCCCCATGCTCCTTTGCAGGCATTGCCCTCCTCTTGCCTCTTACACACAATTGCTGGTTTGCTTTTATCACTACAGTTTCGTCTTTTCTAGAGTTTCTTATAAATAAAATTAGACTGTATGCAGTCTTTTGTGATTGGTTTCTCTCATTTATCGTAAAATTTTGAGATTCATCTATATTATTTTATGTATCATTAGTTTGTTCCTATTTATTGCTGAGTAGAATTTCATTAAATGAATAAACTGCAATTTGTCTGTTCAACAGTTGGACATTTATATTGCTTCTAGTTCGTGGTTATTACAAATAAAACTGATATAAGCATTTGAGTACAACACTTTGTGTAAATGTATACCTTCATTTCTCTTCAATAAATACCTGAGAGGGATTGTTGAGTCATGTGGTATACGACATTTTTAACTTTATAAAAAACTGCCTAACTGTCTTCCAATGGATTGTTATCGTTCATGTTCCCACCAGGAATGAATGAGGGTTCTGGTTCCTCCACATCCTTGTCAGCATCCTACTCAGCATTGTTAAAAAAATTTTAGCCATTCTATGAACATGTGCTAAGCATCTTTTCCTGTGATTTTTTCCTTTTAAAAGTTTTATTTATTGATTTTAAGAAAGAGAGAGAGTGAGGGAGAGATCAGTTTATTGCTCTGCCCATTCACACACACCTCCATCCCTTGGTTGATTCTTGTATGTGCCCTAAACTGGGGATCAAACACACATCTTTTGTGCATCAGCCAATACACCAATCAAGTGAGTAACCCAGCAGCCAGGGATCTTCCTGTGATTTTTGCCATTTGTAAATCTTTTAGTGAAGTGTCTAACCTAATTTTGTGTCCTGTTTTTAAAATAGTTTGTTTTCCTTCTTATTGATTAAAGATATGTCCTTTTTAAAAAATATATTTTATCGATTATGCTATTACAGTTGTCCCTTTCCCCCCCTTTATTCCCCTCCACCCTGTGCACACCCTCCCACCAGTATTCCCCCCCTTTAGTTCATAACCATGGGTCATATGTATAAGTTCTTTTGGCTTCTACATTTCCTATACTGTTCTTAACTTCCCCTGCCTATCTTCTACCTACCATTTATGCTACTTATTCTCATACCTTTTCCCCCTCCCTCCCCACCCACTCCTCCACTGATAACCCTCAATGTGATCTCCATTTCTGAGATTCTGTTACTGTTCTAGTTGTTTGCTTAGTTTGTTTTTGTTTTTGGTTCAGTTGTTAATAACTGTGAATTTGTTGTCATTTCACTGTTCCTATTTTTGATCTTCTTTTTCTTAGATAAGTCCCTTTAACATTTCATATAATAAGGGCTTGGTGATGATAAAATCCGTTAACTTGACCTTCTCTGGGAAGCACTTTATCTGCCCTTCCACTCTAAATGATAGCTTTGCTGGATAGAGTAATCTTGGATGTAGGTCCTTGCCTTTCATGACTTGGAATACTTCTTGCCAGCCCCTTCTTGCCTGTAAGGTTTCTTTTGAGAAATCAGCTGACAGTCTTATGGGAACTCCTTTGTAGGTAACTGTCCCCTTTTCTCTTGCTGCTTTTAAGATTCTCTCCTTATCTTTAATCTTGGGTAATAATTATGATGTGCCTTGGTGTGTTCCTCCTTGAGTCCAACTTCTTTGGGACTCTCTGAGCTTCCTGGACTCCTTGAAAGTCTATTTCCTTTGCCAGATTGGGGAAGTTCTCCTTCATTATTTATTCAAATAAGTTTTCGATTTCTTGCTCTTCCTTTTCTCCTTCTGGTACCCCTATGATTCGGATGTTGGAACGTTTAAAGATGTCCTGGAGGTTCCTAAGCCTCTCTTCATTTTTTAAAAATTCTTGTTTCTTCATTCTGTTCTGGTTGAATATTTCTTTCTTCCTTCTGGTCCACACCATTGATTTGAGTCCTGGTTTCCTTCCTGTCAGTATTGGTTCCCTGTACATTTTCCTTTATTTCACTTAGCATAGCCTTCATTTTTTCCTCTAATTTGTGAACATATTCAACCATTTCTGTGAGTATCCTGATTACCAGTGTTTTGAACTGTGCATCTGATAGGTTGACTATTCTTCATTATTTAGTTGTATTTTTTCTGGAGCTTTGATCTATTCCTTCATTTTGGCCATTTTTTTTTTTTATCTCAGTGCACCTGTTACGTAGTAAGGGGCTGAGCCTTAGGTGTTTACCAGGGCCAGGCAACTCACGTCGCTGGGTTGTGACGCTGTCTGTGGGGGCGGGTCCGAGAGGGGGCGATGCTGGTTGCTCGGCTCTCTGTCAGTTTTCAGTCACTTCCTCATCTACCCACAGTCAAATTGGGCCCTTCTGGTGCTGATTCCCAGGTGGGTTGTTTAGGTATGTTCTAGGACCCTGTGGGTCTCTCCATCTAACTCTCCTGTGAGGCTAGGAGTTTCTCCCTCTGCCGCCTCAACCCCCACGGGTGTTTTCAATCAGAGGCTTTGAGGCTTTATTTCCCTGTGCTGAACCCTGGGTTGTATGGTCTATCTCCCTCCACCCCCCCCCCATTGTTCCTCCCAGTTTATCTGCATGAGAATGTGGGTCTGCCTGGTCCACGAACTGCCGCCTCGCCAGGTCCACCAGCCGCCGCCTATCTCCACCCTCCTACTCATCTGCATTAATGTTTCTTTAACTACTTGGTTGTCAGACTTCCATATAGTTTGATATTCTGTCAGTTCTCGTTGTTTTTGTTTTTAAATTTGTTGTTGCCCTTTTGGTTGTGGGAGGAACCACAGAATGTTTTCCTATGCCTCCATCTTGGCTGGAAGTCATAGATATAAATTCTTTATTTGGTAAATATTTTGCAAACATCTTCTCCCTGTCTGCAAGAGAAAGAAGTCCACCTTCATGAGAAGTATTTAGTATTTCGCCACTAAGTGTAATGTTCACTGTGGGGTTTTTGTAGCTGCTCCTTATCAATTCGAGAAAGTTTCTGTCTATTCTTAGTTTGCTGAGAGCTTTTATCATGAATGGATGTTGAATTGTGCCACATGTTTGTTGTGAATCTATGGAGATGAATTTGTGGTTTACCTTTTCTCGGGTTTGTTAAAATGGTGAATTACATTGATTGGCCTTGAATATTAAACCAATCTTGCATTCCTAGAATGAATTCCATTTGGTTACTCAGTGGAATTTTTATGGAAATTTTCATGTATGGCTGGATTTGATTTTTTCAAACTTTGTTAAAGATTTTAATGTTTATGTTTATGAGGGAAATTGGTCTGTAATTATTTTTCTTTGCAATATCTTGTCTGGTTTTGGTGTTATGGTAATATTGGGCTCATAATATAAGTGTTCATGCCTTATTTTTTGAAAAATTAGCATAGAATTTGTACTATTTATTCCATCTGTGCCTGGAAGAATTCATTAGTCAATTCCTTAGGTCAAGTTTTCTGGATATTCTTCATGTGAAATTTTAAAACTATGGATTAAATTTCTTTATTGTAATTAATGCTCTTCAGGTTATCTATTTCTTCTTAAGTTTTGATTGTGTCTTTTGACTAATTTTTTCATGTCATGTAAATTGTGAAATTTATTGGCATCAAATTTAAAATATTTCCTTGTTATCTTTTCTAACAGCTATAGGATCTGTAATGAAATCCTATCTTTCATTCCTGATGTTGGTGACTTGTGTCTTCTTTCCTTTATTTTTCATCAATTAGGCTAGAGGTTTATCAGTTTTGTTCATAGTTTCACAAACCATCTTTTGTTTTTGTAATTTTTCTGTTTTCAATTTTATTAATTTATAAATAAAATATGTTTATATATAAATATTTTAATACACACACAGACTAGTTTTGTGGCCCACAATATAGTTTATCTTGGTGAGTGGTCTAGGCACTGTTGAGTGGAATGTTCTAAAAATGTCAATTAGGTCAATTGGTAAGTTTATTTCAGTCTTCTAAATGTGTACTGATTTTCTGTCTACTTGTTCTATCAAACACTGAGAGAAGAGTTTTGCACTCTTTAACTGTAATTGTGGATTTGTCTATTTTCTTTGGAATTGTATCAATTTTGCTTCATATACTTTGAAACTCTGTTTTTAGGTACATATATTTAGGATTGTTATGCTTTCTTGATGAGTTGACCCCTTTATTTTGAAATCCCTCTCTCTTGGTTCCAGGCAATATTCTGTGTTCTAAAATCCAGTTTGTTTAAAACAGCCACGCCAACATTTTTTTATTAGTATTTTTTTAACATATAATTTTCCACCTTTTTATTTTGAACTTACCCATGTCTTTATATTTAAAATAGATTTCTTGTAGCCAGCATATACTTGGATGTTGCTTTTTAAAAAAATACCATCTCAAAATCTCTGTATTTTAATTTAAGTGTTTGGACCACATAGATTTAATATAATTATCCATTTATTGAGTTTAAAACTTCCATCTTGCTATTTTTTCTATTTGTCTCACCTATTTTTTGTTCCTTTTATTGTCTCTCCCTGTCTACTTTTAGGTTAATTTTTATGGTTCTATTTTATCTTTAATTTTTACTAATTAGACATACTTTCTCATTTTATTATTTTTATTAGTTTTAGCATCTTTATCTGCTAGTCCCATTACCTGTTATTTCTTGGCTTGTACCCATTAATTAATTTTTCTATTGTTATTAGAACATTTCCTTATTTCTATTCATGCCTGGTAATCATTTATTGGATGCTATATACTATGAATTTTGCACTATTGCATGCTGCATTTTTTTTTTTTGTATTTTAAAAAATATTGTTGAATAATTTTTTTCTGATGCACAGTTCATTGAGTTGGAATCAATTTGCCTTTTTGATTTGTTTATAACCCTTTTTGGGGCAGGTTGGGAGCAGCTGTTAGGTCTAATTTAATCCCTTCCTAAGGTAATATCCTTTTGTAGATCCTGCCTGATGACCCATATTGAAATGTCTTTCTACTTGGATTGGGGTGGGGGTATACAGACCTGTGTGAACTTTAAAAATTGTTCTGTGTGTTAATTTCTGGTACTCTTTTTCTCAACTCTGATAAATTCTTTTTTTGCAAGTGAAGATCAGTACTCAGCCAAAGACTGAAGGGGACCCTTCTACAGATACCTGCAGCTCTCTTACTATGCAGTTCCTGTATCCCTGGTCCTCTGTCCCTCAAGTTTCAGCTACCTTAGCTTCTCTGAACTCTGATCTCTGTCTTCTCAACTTGGGAGGACTACTGGTGTCTGTTCAGGTTCTTCTTCCCTGCCTTGCAGCCTCAAAATTGCCTCCATCAATTGTCATCAGTCACCATTTGCTCAGGGATCATATTTCCACATTACCTATTGTTTAATGTCTGAAAACCAGTCATAGGTTTGTCCTTTGTTGTTGTTTAAGGTAGGAAGATAAATTTGCTCTCTGTTATTCCATTTATAAGCAAAGTCTTGTCTTCCATGTTGTTTTCTCTTATCAAAGGCATTTTAAAGTTGGAAAATAACAAGTTCAGAGGAAACTTAAACGCAAATCTTTTATCTTTCATCTCTTTGCCTCCAAAAAGAATCTCCAGTGTTACCCATTTGCCTGCCAGAACTCCAGGACTTTTTGACCTCAGTTCTTTTGACAAGTAATTGGAACTATAAAAAATGGGTTAGGTATGTTTATTGCACACTGAGTCCCTTATGGATGTGTGTATTTGTCTGCATAAACATCCCACAGCATAGCCTGATGCTTCTAAGGACCTCACAGAGGTTGGTTATATTCTTTGGTTTGACTTGTTTGTGTTTGTTTCTTAGAAGAATGAAGTAGTATGTTTTCCCTGTGTCTCCATGAGGATCCTCTCTGAGGATCTGTCTGTTGAAACCCTTGAGTGACAAGTACTACTTGTTGGTATAAAAAAAAGTCAGGAAATTAAGTTCTGAAAAACGTGTACCAAAGAATGCCTGAGGGCAAAGGGAAGTGAACATATTCCTTTGAGCAGGATAAATTAAAGCAGCAAGCTACAAACATTTTGCTCAAGTCTGATATTAATATTAAAAATCCATAAATTTAATTGTGTATGTTTTATATTTTGAAATAGCATATCTTTCATATTCAGTGTCTGGATATACCACAACACCCTCTTGTCTACTGCCACACAATGAGTTTCATGAATTGACCTCTGCAGAACCCACTACACTTGCTCCATGTCTGTCAACCGCATGTGAGATTAGGCATACTATTCACTCCCCTTCTCCTTCCATTCTTTTCTTTTTTTTTGACTAATTTTTTAATCCTCACCTGAGGATACATTCTTTTAAAAAAATTTTAAATTGATTATGCTATTACAGTTGTCCCAATTTTTCTCTCTTTGCCCCCCTCCACCCAGCACCCCCCACTCCCTCCAGTGATCCCCTCTTCTTTGTTCATGTCCATGGGTCATGCATAAAAGTTCTCTGGCAACTCTACTTCCTATACTTGCTCTTAACATTCCCCTGCCTATTCTGTAACTACCAACTTGTACTTCTTAATCCCCTCACCTTTCCCCCCCATCCTCCCAGACTCCCCTCCCAAGTGGCCACCATCCCAATGTTCTCCCTATCCATGATTCTGTTTCTGTTCTGCTTGTTTGCTTAGTTTGTTTTTTAGATTCCATTGTTCATAGTTATATATTTATTGCCATTTTAATGTTCACAGTTTTGATCTTCTTTTTCTTAAGTCCCTTTAACATTTCATATAATAATGGTTTGGTGATAATGAACTCCTTTAGCTTTACCTTGTCTGAGAAGCACTTTATCTGCCCTTCTATTCTACATGATATCTTTGTTGGGTAAACCAATCTTGGTTGTAGGTTCTGAGTGATATTTGTTCTGTAGTTTAGCTATAATTTTGCTGTGGTTGTGCAAGGAGATGAGCTGTGTTTATCTATGCTTCCATCTTGACTGAAAGTCCCCTGAGGATACTTTCACTGATCTTAGAGAGAGAAGAAGGGACGGAGAGAGAGAATGAGAGAGAGAGAGGAGAGAGAGAAGGCAATGATTGGTTGTCTGCTGCCTGAACCTGTAACCTGTAACCTAGGTAGGTATGTGCCCTGACCAGGGAGCGAACCTACAACCTTCTGTTGTACAGGACGATGCTCCAACCAACTGAGCTGCCCTGCTAGGGCTCCTTTCATTCTTAGCATTAGAGAGAAACTAGAGCAGACAATAGGTTATCTCATTTTTCAAAAGTTGTCCATACCTGCTTTGCTGGCTTCATGAATGAATATCTTCCCCATGGCAACATAATAAACAATGTGTGGTAACCATGTCTGGAGGGTCTTCTGCATTGTCTCCAGAGGCTAGTATGGTGCTGGAGACAAAAAAGGCACTGAGCATTTACTGACTTATGAAGTTAAATCAAGTCAGCTGGGAATTCTGGGTTTTATTAAAACCATTAAGGATTAATTGATTTCAGTTCATTACTTTTTCTTGTTGAGTATTGCTGTACAGATGTTTCTTCTACCTCTCTGCTTCCCTCCTTGGGCTGAATGGGGTGCTAGGAGGAGGAGGGGAATGAGGGGATGGGGTTAGTAGTCAAGTCTATGTTTCCTATGTGGCTAAGGCAGAAGAATGAGTCAAACTCTTATTTCTGCTAGCCGTCCAAATGTCTTTGTGTGGTGAAGTACTGGAGTCATCGCTTTCCATTTACTAATGGGAAACAGAGATCCAGAGGGGTTACGTGATTAGTATACGTTTACTGAAGTAGACTTGAGACATGGAGAAGAGGACAGCCCCTCCAATCCCACTGTTCTTACCATTGTGCTTCCTGTGTGGTCCAATGGCTCAGCTAAGTAACATCTGCTCTTTAAGAAAATACATATTTGCCTTTCTAAAATGAGTACATTTCATGAAGTGGATAAATCAATTTAAGATATTTGGTCAAATCAAAGAATGGGGAGCAATAAAGTTAGTCCTCCCTTGCTCTGCATAGCCATTACTTCCACTTGAACTTTCTCTCTTTGGGGAATAATCTCAAAGTGCATTTATCCCAGGGTAATAAATAATTAATGCTTTTGCAAGCATTTGTTACCAGAATTCTGTATGGAAAGAGTTCGTTACTTCCCCAGCATTTTGAGGTGTCACTAAAAATTACATATGCAATCTTCAGTGCAAAACCAACTGCTGGGATTGTACAGAACTGCTCCACCAACAGAGCCTTAGAAACCCGAGAAGCAGACTGCATGGTGCTTTATGATTTTAAAAAATCTTTTCTCATTTAGTGAAAGGGAGGAATAGCCGCTAAATCTTAAAAAAGACCCCGTGATTCCAGACTCCATACATGGCTAATCTTTTCCATGTTATTAGGTCCCCTACCCAGTTCATAATTAGTCAGGTTGTATGCCTCTGAATTCTTGAGAGTCTACATGCAACAGCTGGCAATGGTGTGGTAATAAATGGGAGATTAGGCTGCTTCCACTTGGACTGCGTACCTTTGTTATTTTTTAAGCCTAGTATGGGACAATCCACAACTTTAAAATAGAGGTCATTATTTAAATAGAAATTATAATTGTAACCTATAAAATATAGAATTAGGATTGGGGAAGGGCATGAGCTTAGTTCTTTTTGGAGGCTGTATTTCTGTTATTTTGGCAATTCTCCTCAATTATTATACTCAAGAAAATATAGGGCATCTGTACTTTGCAGTTGAGGTGCCCAGATCTATTGCCATTAACCACCTGTGGCTATTGAGCACTTAAAATTTGCCTCTTCCAGATTGAAAGACAGCACTGCATTAGACCTTTTTCTCTGGTGGTTGATTGTTTATTTGGCATCATCAGAAAAAGCAGTACTGGAAAGAGAGAGGTCAGCTGTGGCAGATGCAAACACTTTTTGTGTGTTTGCAACAGAGGACTGAGCTAAATAAATGTATGGACCCTGAATTCTTTGAATTTGACCAATAGGGTGTTGGTGAACTTGGCAAATACCTCACCTTCTGGATCCTTTGGGTTATCTCTGGGTCTTTACCTCTCAGATGAACACCGTTCAATAGAAATATAATGCAAACCACATATATAATTTAAAATTTTTCTGTGGCCACATTAAAAGGGGAAAAAAGAAACAGGTCAAGTTAATTTTAATGATATATTTTATTTAACTCAACATATAAAAATATTATCCTTTAAAATTGTAATCAATATAAAAATTATTAATGGAATATTTTACCTTTTTAATGGTACCAATGTTTGAAACCTAGCATGTATTTTATATTTCCAGCACACCTCAAATTGTGCATGCCAATTTTTAAGTCCTTAATAGCCACACGTGCCTGCTCTTCAGGTCTGTATGGCGATTGTGGCTTTAGTACTCAAAAAGGCAAGGGAATGATCTAAACTGGGATCGACAATGAAGATACACTATTTCAAAGTTATGTTCAAGTTTATTATAGATCATATTGAAATGTAAGTTCAGACTTCTAAGAACTTTATAAACCTGGGTTGGTGTATATCTCTAGAAACCTAAATGGAGATCAACAGGAAAAGAACTAGTATCATTGGTCACCTAAAGTATAGTCCCAGGAACTGTGCTAATTGATGTACGTGTATTTCGTGAAATCCCCACAATGACCTTATGAGTGTTATTATTGGCCCCTTGAAAGTTAATGAAATTGAGACACTGGGGGACTAGGAAGTCTGCCCAAAGAAATACAGTGATGAATCAGTAGTTGAGCTGGGATTCCATCTGAGCCCACACTGCCTTACTAGTTGACATAGCTTCATTCATCCTGAGACCTTAGATCACCCTATACCCAAGTAGATTTAACCTTAGGTTTGTCAAAAAGACTTGACCATGAAGCCCTCTAATACAAGTCAAGAAACCATGCACAACAATTTCCAAATGTAGTTTTCATTATCTAAGTTTTATGGCCTTTTTTATACATCATAAAAAGGATGTGAAGAAAGAGATATGTAGATAAATAAATAGACTATATTTCGTGGGTGGAAAATACTGTTGACACAATGGCTTATAGCCAGATGCTGCCCTTGGATAACATAGGGCAAGCTTGTCACTTGTCTTTCGATGTCTCCCTTGTCCTTTATCAATTAATCTTCTTGGTGAGCACTGTCAGAGTTTCTTGTATGTTTCAGGGGTGTCCAACCTTTTGGCCTCTCTGGGCCACACTGGAAGAAGAAGAGTTGTCTTAGGCCACACATTAAATACACAAACGCTAATGAAAACTGATGAGCAAAAAAAGTTTTAAGTAAATTTATGATTTTGTGTTGGGCCACATTCATAGCCTTCCTGGGCCGCATGTGGCCTGTGGGCCATGGGTTGGACACCCCTGGGTTGGCTGCTGAATCTCCTTCCAACTATTAATGCAACATAGAGTCTAGAAAACACTGTTCTAGAATTTGATCCTGATTAGTTTGCCAAGACTCCGAACATGGCTTTCTTTTCCAAAGGGCTTGGTTTCTTGTACCATAGACAGAGCCATTTTGCTAGTTGGAAATACCCAGGTAGGACACGTAAAGGCAACATGGCATGGAGGGTAGCTCTGTAGGAGAAAGCATAGTGACTAAGGACCTCTGGTCTCTGAAGGGCTTGGGGAGAGAGCAGAACTTTTAGAGAGAAAACTACAAATCAGACATATTCAAAATAACATACAGATGAACATGAGGTCATTTTGCTATGGAAGGTCAGTACTGTAAGTGATGAGCAGACATGCCCTAATTAGTTCAAGATCTTCAAAGGACAGTGCATGTTATAAAGCCACAACCTAACCCTGCAGGCTGTTTCACTAATTCAGAGAGCAACTTTACCCAAAGTGCCTTCCCTGTACTTCCTTTAAAATTCAAAGGATGCAAAGATTAAAAGCCCTGGCTGCATTTGGAAATTAAATATAAAGGAATGCAAACTCTTTTTCCTGGTTACAGAAAGCCTCTCTCTGAATCATATTGCTCAGATTGGATTCCTCACTTCTAGAGAGATGAATAAACCCTTTCTAGAGCTTTTCTACATGTGAAAGACTAAAAGATACAACATGTGGTGTGTTTTCTGAAGATGGCTAGTTCTGAGACGGAAAAGAACCTTACAATGTACCACATATTTTCTTTTTAATGTTTAAAAGATTGGGATGGAATAATCAAAACACAGTTAAAAATTAATCTAACCAGGATTGAGAAGAACATGGCATGTTCTAGATGTGGTCATTGTTTTTGTACTGTTAAGTCCTTGCTGCTTTTATACATATAATCTTTCATAAGAAAAAATTAACACCCAGACAGAATGATCCCCCCAATTCAAACCAAATTGCCATGGTGTTTTGGTGTGTAAATGGAATTATGGTTTTTTACAGCAGTGGTTTTTAGTCACATGTACTGGGTTAGATTGATTGTCAAATTTGGGGAAGGCAAAGAATTTCCCTCTGGGGTGTACTGGCAATTATTTTTCAGTTGTTTTTGCCCTGCCCTGGAGCATGAAGGCAATATCATTTTTAGGATTAGGTGAGTTTATCCAACATGATCAATTTCCTGTGATTGTCTGCTGCTGTCACTGCGGGGAGGGGAAAGCAGCTCTCCTTGATCACTTTGACACTAAAAACTGTCATCTGGAAATTGACCAGGACATAACACTCTGAGCTCCTAATGACAACCACAGAAAGCTCAAGAGACTAATGAAGTTGTAGAGAGAGTTGGGATAATGCAAAATGGGTTAGCCCTCGCTCATGCCTGTCCCGCTTCCTTTAATGAGGCACAGCACTAGGTAGCTGGTGTCAAGTCCTGATGCATAACGTCTCTAGAGTGTTCTGTCAGGACCTGAAGAGTAACGTGGCATGACAGACACCATGGAAGATAATGAGTCAAATTCTCCCTACTTCAGAACATTGCCGAATAGAAATCACAGACACTGAAGAAGACTGCATGTTCACCATTTGTAGGAGCAAATGTGCTCCATGGGCAACATCCACACAGGGAGCTGTATTTGACAATTTCTTGGGTTTGCTGGGAACTGGTCCAAATGCCATGGGTGAAATGGTCCCCTCACTGTTTCCATGAGCTCTTTATCTGCCCCCCTGGAGTTTTACTCTCTGGTTCTGTTTCTGTCCTCCAGACATTTGTGCTTACTGGTGCCTTCCTTCCTTCTTCCCAATTTAATTCAAGCCAACAAACACTTACTTAGAATTTTAGGAAAGTCCTATTTGTTGCCCATGATCCTACTCTCATGCCTGCTCAGTTCACTTTCCTCAGACAACCAGGGTGATCTGTAAAAACATTAAGTGAAGAGTACATCAGTTATCTGCTTAACCGCTCCTAAGAATCTCCCAAACGTTTTCCCCTCACCTAAAGTTCCTATATAATACTGAGTTGCCTTCACATTCTAACCTTCTGTCATCTTCCTCTGCTGCCTTTCATGCACTCTAGCCACAATGATTTTCTTGAATCATTTCCTTGAATACACCCACCTCATCCCTGTCTTGGCACAGGAGAATTTGGAATCAAGGAAGTTAAGAGAAGAGTGTTTCAAGGAGGGCATGGCCAACTGTGTTGAGAGTTACTGTGAGTTTGAGTACATTGGTTGAGAATCATGCACTAACTTTGGGAAGATGGAGATCATCAGAGACTCCAACAATAGCAATTTCTCTAGTGGGAGTAGAATCTTCATTGTAGTGGGTGGAGGAGAGAAAAGAAAGCCAGGAACAGAAGGATGTCATTGGAGTCAATTCTTTCAAGGTGTTCTGCTATGAAGGAAAGCAGAGAAATGAAGCAGTAGCTGGAGGAGAATGTGTGATAAGAGACAGCGTTGTTATTTTATTTATTATAGAAGATCACTAACAGCATGTTTCAGTGTGATGGGCTTTAGAAGAGAGTCTCTGAGATACAGGGAAGAAGTGGTTATTATCACTAACCCCTCCAGAAGGCCAGAGGGAAGGAGAGTTTGTGCACCATACACCAGGTGCAATAGGAGTCTCCCTTTCGTAACAGGATAGGGGCAGGGAGCGTTGTCAGAGAATTGGGCAGGCTGCTAGAATTGTTTGGGGAAGACAGTGGGATTCCTTTCTGATGGCTTCAATTTTCTTAAAGAAGCATGAGGCAAAGTTAATTAACAATTAGGAGAGAAATGGGAAGGAGTTGCTGTTCATTTAAGCAGAAAGAAGAGCGAAATCATCTCTTTGGAAAGTGAAATAAATAATGGGGTGTAGCAGGATTTCCTAGAGGAGTTGAGCATCCACGGAGCATTTGTGGTCATGAATTTAAAGGAATCAGAAATGTGTGTTTTTCCTGGTGAAGTCTAACAATTGGAAGCAGGCCTGGAATAAGAGCTTGAAGTGAGACCTGGGTTTGAATTCTGACTTTCTCACAAGTTAGTGGATTATTTGGAAACAATTCCTTAACCTTTCTCAGCATTAGTTTCCTTGTATGTCGAAACTAAAAATAATTTCTATTATTGTTATTATTTCTATCCAGAGTTAGTCCTCAGAAACTTGCCTCTGGCATTTACTTAATGAATGCCAATGGTGGGTACCTGGAGAGTACTGGGTGGGCAGCGATGTTCTGGGAGTACACTGAAAGACACAGCAATGTTCCCCAGCCTTTTGCACTCTAGAGATGGCAGAACTAACCTCTTCTCAGAGGCATAGGAGACACAGGATATGGTGGTCAAGGGTTTTTTTTCCATCATTGGAGACTAGTAATAAAACTTTGTTCCTTAGAAAATAAAAAAAATAATCCAGTGTTTTACTGCTAGCTCCACCCCCAAATGACATATCTAAGTGACTTCCTTTTGAACTGGTATCTAATTTGGCCTTCTTTATTCATATGTTTTTTGATTCTTCTCCCCATGAATGGAAGAGGAAGATATAAATCTGTGGAAGAAAATCCTACCATAGTTTACTTAAAAGCAAGAGAATTAAAAAAAAAAAAGAGTGTTTTCTCAAGAAAAAAACAATGTTGAGCTACAAGCCAAGTTAACCATGACTCTCCAGTAATTTATCCTGCACTACTTCAAACACATACAAGGCTAGACCGATTAGTGCCATTCCCATCCCATAGACTCATCACCCAAATTCAACAACTATTTCCTTCATTTGTGTACATCTCAGACATCATATCATTTTATGTGAACATATTTTTGTATGGTTTCCTAAAAGATAAAGGCTATTTTAAAAATAGAGCCATAATATCATCATTTTGCCTAAGAAATTTAGCATAAATTCCTTAATGTTATCAAATATTCAATCAGTGTTCATATTTCTAATTGTCTTATATTTTTCTTAGTCTTTTTGTTTATGCTGAGTTTCTACTGTTACTTTGATCTATTCCTTCTTTTGCCATTCTTTATGATAGAATTTTTTTGGTAAGATAGAAGTGTTACAATGGAGAGTTAAAATGGAGTATGAGCAAGGACAATTTCTTCTAAATGCTATCTTTTGGATAATATGAACTTTCTGGTGATGCAGGGGCCTCGTGAAGCTACAGTTTTGATGATTGAGACAGAGACTTTATGATGGGTTAACAAAGCTACAAGAAAGGGAAATAGACCATTGTCTGAAGGAAACAAAATATATTTTAAGAACCTTGGAAAGCTGTGTTGTGACCAATTCATAGTTTTGCACAATTGCACACTTTTGGATATGAGAAAACAGATGAATTAATGAAAACAAAAGGTTCCTCTGCACTCATGTGAATGAACTCCTTTTCAACTGGTTGACTTGGGTTTGGGCATTGATGCCATTTAGTTTTAGTATTTAGTCATTCACATGAAGAATTCCAATAAGAGTAAAAAAATGTCTAGATAACTTTTTAACCGGATTGAAATCAATAAATAAATGTATTTACAAAGAAAAAATGGACTTTGGAAATAATCTGCTTTTGATCTTAATTGATTTTATTGCTAAGGTTATTTAAAAAATATCAGACTATCCCATCAGTTTTTATCAGACTTTAGGAGCCCTTGGTGAAACATTTAGCTTCTATTAGTAGTATGACTTGAATGAACAATGACACAGAAATTTAGAAATATGAGCAGTATTCATGGTGACAAGGGTAAAAGAAAATTGCTCAACCTATCTAGTTTCCACCTTTCACATTCCTTCACTCTGTTTTTTAAAGATTTTATTTATTTATTTTTAGAGAGAGGAGAGGGGAGGGAGAAAGAGAGGAAGAGAAATATCAGTGCATGGTTGCCTCTCATGTGCCCTTTACTGGGGACCTACGTGGCCAGCAACCCAGGTTTGTGCTCTAGACTGGGAATTGAACCAGCGACTCTTTGGTCCTCAGGTCGACACTCAATCCACTGAGCCATACCAGCCAGGCCACATTCCTTCACTCTTGACTGCTAAGACCTCAAACTGCAAACCCAACCTCAACCTAGTCTTTAGTACTCATATTAGTATTGTCTGAGTTAGTACTCATTACTACTTTATATCCTTAGGTGGGAGAAGGTCAAGAAATTGTAGCCCAGCACTCTTAGATTCAGTATGAGGTAAACTAGTACAGCACCTCTTGCCATGTTTGTGCTCAATGTCCACTAAATATGAAATTGAATGTACTAAAAGTGCCAGGTCTTTGGCTTGAGACTGGATAACTGGAGCTCATTTACCAGTATGGGTGGTGTGTAAGGTTGTATGGGGATATGATGACACAGGACAAAGAGGTTTTTTGCCCTTCTGGAATCAGTGGTTTTATGTTTTGTCTATTGCTCCTGATTCTCAAGTATTTATGATCTGCTGAAAAAGTTTTCTTTAGTGTTCCTGTCTTGCTTTGTTTTCCCAGTTTCTTTTCCAGGCATAAGAATTCTACTCCTGAATCCCAGTGAATATCTGGGTCCCTAGGACCCTTCAAAGATTTCTCGATTGGCCTCTGGTCACAGCATCATTCTCTCCTGAGGTTTTCCTCTGTCCTGCTCTGGGAACTCTGGGCTTCTGGAATGTTGATGGCCATCCATGGACTTCCTGCCTGCTAGTCTGCATGCCCTTCCTGGCTCCTGTGACTGGTTCACTGACCCTTCTTGCTGCAGGTAACTATACTATGGGCTGAGATATGCCACTAATGTGGAGAATGGAAGATAATATGGAGACCTTTCCAAAACCTGAACTCCTTGAGCTCAATTCTGTGGCCTTCTAATATAAATATTCCCAAAATATATCTGGATGACAATTTAGAAATTCTAATAGAGAATTTAAGGTACTTGTACTCAAAAAATAAAACTATGGAGACTGCCTTTCTCTGCACACTGGCCGTGTGACCTTAGGAAATTACTCAACATTTCTATACCCGAGAGACCTCATCTGTGAAATGAAGATGATAATAGTATTAATCTTAAAGGGCCACAGTGAGGATCAAATCCACATAAGGTGCTTAGAATAGTGTCTGGCACATGATAAATGCTCAACAATGTTAGCTATCATTGTTGTCATTATTATTAGTTGAAATATTAGATGAATTAGTTTTCCTTTAGCTATTTGGCATGCATTCAGAGTTGCTGCATGTCTCTAAAACACAAGCTTTTGGAAAAGAACACAAAAGATTAGCAATGTTGATATTGAAGTAAGATGAGAGCTGACATTTGACCAATGAATTTGGCAACATAGAGGTCATCTGTGACCATCACAGGAGCAGTTTTGGTGGAATGATGGAATGCAAGTCCAATTAGCACAAGATCCAAGAGAGAATGAGCCAGAGCTTGCTGGGTTCTATATAGTCAGAGAATTCTCTAGCCAGTTGTCACCTGAGTTTTAGGTAGCACTGAGTGCCTCCTGTGGTGGCCTGCACCCTCTCTCTCCACGAAACACAGACCGAAGCCATGTGACTGAACCGAGGTAGCATCATCTCGCTATCTTCCTATAATTTCTTCCCTTTTCATTTCCTCTCATGGTACTTTCTCTGTTTCTAGATGCCTATCCAGAAAACATCTTCTAGAAGGTTTGCTTCCATTCAATTATTTAAAATCAATTTATGCAGATAGTTGCCTGGAGATAATTCACCAGTTACACCCAGACATATGCCACCTTTACTGAAATAAAAAATCCCTATGTATTGTTAATTCATGGCTCTTTGCTCAGAAGTCTCCCAGTTGCTGAAAAACAATCAGTAATTATAGACAATGCTTGGGTGCCTGCATAGGATTCACTCTCACCTTCACAACTTTTCCAGGAGTGGCTAGATCTTTGTTTAGGTTTTTATCCAGTATCAGTTTGGGTTCCATCAAGAAGGGAGATACATACTTGAATTTCAAACAGAGGGGAGTTTAATTTGGGGGACTGATTATACAAATATTCAAAAGTTGACAGAGAAAAATGGGGACACTCAGATAACCAGAGATCAGAAGCTGCTAAAAACAGCTACCATGACTAAGGCTGGGGAACAAAAGGGAAGAAGTGAGATTACCAGGACCTACAAGCTCATAGGACAGTCAACTCAGACTCAAGAACTTCGGCTAGGACCTAAGTTCTGTGAGGGCAGCAAGTCTTGTTTTCTGATGACTCCCACATAGGAGATCCTCAGTAAATATTGCATGAGTGAATAAATGAAATAAAAGAGAGTTTTGTTAGGAAATTCTGGGGGGAAAGTCTCCTCCCTCTTCTGAGAGAGGTATCAGAAAAGACCTTGTCTCTCTTCTGGCTACTGTGGCTACTATGGCATATCAGTGTGAAGACTGGGGCTGTTGGTACTATTTTGCCGCCATAGAAAAATATGTAGGTTAAAGTGGTCTGTTATGTAGAGGGCAGAGAGGAGGGATGGAAAGGACCTGGATTCTTGCTTAATCAAATAGACCCCGAAACCTATCTTTCCACTGGAATTCCAATGATAACAGCCAACAAACTTCCTTGATTATTTGAAACAATATCCTAACTCACAGAGGGACTTACATTCCATTTCTCTGGTGGTTGGTTTGGTTTCCTTTCAGATCGAGACTAAGGAGTTAGTTTAGGAATGAATCTAATCATGATTTAACCTTGGCTGATATCTTATGTAGGCAAACGTAAATCAGTCCTAAAGCTTGACCAAGAACTGGGGTTACTCTTTAGGAGGTTATACCCGATTGGTTGAAGTCTCTTAACCCAACTGTTCCATAATAGAAATAAAACACCTGGCACAATGTTCATTAAACATTAATTTCCTTTTCCCTCCATCCATAGCCTTAGGTTCAGAGTAATCTCTGTAAGTTGAGAACTGAGGGCCAATTTCCAGGGCAATTTATGCCATGAATTTCATTCTCTTTTTAAACTTGGTCTCCCTGCCCCCTCCTTCATTACGTTTGTTTGCCACTGAGGAGGCATTATTCCTGCATTTCTTAGTATATTCATTTAGAGGGCCACCATTAAAGGCATGAGGACATTTCAGTTAGTGCAAAGCTTGGGATTTATTTGTTTGATTTATTGAAAATATACCCTAGCCTGAGGGTCTCAGGGTATGCTTACAAAATACTCCGATTAGATTCAAACCAGCAGCTAAAATTTCCTTTTAGGAACATGAAATACCCCCCGAAACCACCCAATATGGAAAGCAGCAAAAGCAGAAGGATAGGCCTGCTGCCATTTCTTCAAGGTCAGCAAGCTGGCAGGCTGGTGACCAGGAATGACAGGAAGTGCCAAACAGAACTGGCCTCATGTGAGCTGAGTGTTTGTTCTCTGAACTTGTCATTTAAAGGGCACTGGCCATCCATTTGTCAAATCCACCATAAAAAATACAAACAAACAAACCTTTATTTTATTCCCATACTGTCCTTGAAACCTGACCAAATTGAGTACTTTTGGGTGAAAAATCACCTTAAAAATAAAACCATACAACCTGGGCTAATTAAAGAGGGAAGGCTGTTAGTCATTAATATTTTAATATAAATGAATAAATGGTTTCCTCTTCCTACTTACTTGAGATCAATCTTTTGCATGAGTTGATATTTTATTGGTGGGAGAGAGAGGAGGGAATTTTAGAGCATGGAGTATGATGGAAAGAGATAGGCCTCGGGGAGGAGACCTGGTAAATTGGGCAGACCTGCTGTCCCTGAAGATGCTGGGCATCAGGGTACCTGGCAGGAAGGAGGCCAGTGCCAAGAGTGGGAGAAAATTTTAAAAATCTCTACACTTCATTCATTTGCCAGTTTTGACTATTGTTGAGTTAAAGGCCCTTCCAAAGAAACTCTCATGGGTCTTTGCAGATCTAGTTGGGAAACAGTAATATGAAAACTATAGCTTATTTTTATTGTTATGATATTTCAGAAGATGAGAACTAATATCTAACAATTGTTAATAGTTGGAATAGAATAGGATTCAGGGGCAAAGTGAGACTGGCTGACGCTTGCAGCACAGCCGGGGCTCTCAAACCAGAATCCCTTGGAAGACTTGCTCAAACAGTTTCTGACTTTCATGGATCTGGAGTGAGACTGGAGTATTTTCATTTCTAACCAGCTCCCTGCTGAGGCTTGTGCTGCTGGTCCAGTGACGGCACTTTGAGAACTACTGCTGGTCAGCTTCAAGCCGAGAATATTGCTGACGGAGACTAAACTGAGGTTTACTTTGAGAAAAGAGGTTATAAATTTACACTGAAATGGAGAACACGTGTATTAGTTTCCTAGGGCTGCTGTAACAGGTACCAAAATCTGGGGGGCTTAAAACAACAAAAATTTATTGTCTCACAGTTCTGGAGCCTGGAAGTTGGAGGTCAAGGTGTCAGCAAGGCGGAGCTCTAGGGGAGAATCCCTCCCTGCCTCCTGTAGCTTGGGGTGTCTGCCAACCATCCTTGACTCACAGAGGCATCTCTCTAGCCCCATGGCCATCCACCCTCCATCCCAGTGTTTCTTCACACCATCGTCTCTCACATGTGTCTGTGTCCAAACCTCCCCTTCTAGTAGGACACCAGTCATGTTGGGTTTGGTCCACTCTCATGACTTCATTTTAATTTGTTGCCTCGGAAAAGATCCTATTTCCAAACAAGGTAACATTCTGAGGCTCTGGGAGTTAGGGCTTCACCACACCTTTTCTGTGGGGAGCACAGTTCGACCACAACAATGTTTAGCCCTCACCATTTCCCAGCATCAAAAGATACATTAGGTTCTATATGCATTCAGTACTCTGCAAAATAAATGAATTAGACATAAAAATATAGTGCCTACGGCAGACTTTGTTGATAGTAAAAGGTATGTAGGAACATATACACAATTTAAGGAATACAGTCAGGTTCCTGGACTTTGAACTCTCCTTTGGTTCTGTCTGAAATGGTTAATTATTACTTTCTTTATATGTGGTACAAAAACATTTTGTGTATACCTTTATTTTTTATTATATAACTTATTATATTGTATTATAGCTAGTTATTTACAGTGGGGGACCAAAAGAATCCCAGAATTTATTAATAAAAAGTTGTGTATTCATTCTAACATGTTTAAACTTCAGTCACCTTCAAAGTCCTCCCCATTTGACACAATACACTTACTGAGACTTTTTTTGCACTGCTCAAAACAGTTTTTGAACTTGTTGATTTTGATGCCTTTTTGCGCCTCTGCCGTTTTTTGCTTCAGCTCTTCCACATGGGCAAAACGTTTCCCTTTGAGGACTTTTGTCATCCGGGGAAACAAAAAAAGTATCTTGGGGCGATATCCTGTGAATAGAGAGGGTGGGACACTGGGGTCATGTTATTTTTGGTCAAAAACTACTGAACACTCAGTGTGGTGTGGGCAGATGTGCTTGTAAATCACCTTTCATCAACTGGGCTAATTGAAAGAGTCTTCAAAAAAAAAAAAAAATTCACTGAACCCAAATGCAGCCTCTCACAACGCCAGCTGGTGCACTGATACAGATGGGTTCCTAGAACACTCACCTAACAGTGGAAGCCTGTACTACAAGGGGCCTGCCCTCCAGAAGATAATTCTGTTTTTTTTTTTTTAGGATCTGCTGTCTTATGTTAATCTCTGTAAATTATGAGCTGCTTGTAGGTGGAGACTGTTGAAATCATATTTATATTCACAGGCCTGGCTAGGTAGGTGCTCAGTACGGTGAAGGAAGGAACTGATAATGAGTTAAGAGCAGCCGGGATTTTGGCAGGTGTTTTCCACGTGAGCAGGTCTCTGCTCACTCCTCAGGTGGGGGAAAGTGAGAATGTGCAAGCAGAGAGGTGTGGTGTCACTAGGAGCCACCCTCCACAGATGCCTAACTCTTTTGAAGTCTTATTTTCGTTTTAAAAATTAATGTGGCTTTTGCATTCTACTCTACAACACAGTCATGTTTGTTTGCATTAAAACAATGTTTTAATGTATTAAATGTATATAATGTATTAAAATAAAAGGTATTTCAAATTACTTAGGTAAATTACTTGATTCCTCCCCCTCATTCCACCTCTCTTCAACATGAGAAAAATTGTCACTCCTGGGAGATATGCCATGTTTATCTAATGAATGTGTATACTACCCTGCACTCTGCTAGGCATCCACTAAGGAGCCGAGGAACAGAGAGACCCAGTGGGTGAAGGTGAGGTGGGAGTATAGCAGGGGACAATGAAGTTTGGGCCAGGGCTGCAGAAGACCTTGCGGAGTTGATGAAGGAGGTGAGGAGATCGGATAGGATTCAGGACCTATTTACCTTGGACAGGGCAGGGCTAGCCTAACAGCTGGTGGTGTGAGTTTAGAATGGCTTAAATATGGCTGGTGTAATGATGCACATCTTCCTTTTCTCTTCATTTTTTGAATGGGGAGGACAGGGGGTGGGAGGGGCAGCCGAGAATAAGCAAAGAAACGGAGGAATCAAGGGGAGGGAACATCTGGGGGAGCCTTGAGGGGCTTTGAAGTGTAGGGTCTTATGGAAGGTCAGGGCCCAAGGTCTTGAAGGAGAGACTAAATCTTGATGCCTAGGGCAATGGGAAATGAATGTATGTCCCTCAGGGAAGTATGGATAGTTGAAAACAATGGGGAAGACAGCCTTTAGTGGTGACGTTGAGAAGCTATTGGAGAAGAAAGATGTAATGGTCTGGATAAGGGGTAAGAAGGGACAACCTCTGTGGCTGTGGGTCTCTAGAACATCAGCCCTTTACTGAATCAAGCTCTTGTTTCTCCCAGAGAAAGCTCTAAGCATTTCTCTTTATCCATTGACATCACCTGGACTATAATGTCTACCTTCCAAAGGAGTGTGCTTCTGTGTATCCATGAAACATTTACATGCTGTAATTAATTCAAGGTTTTGGTTCTAACTGCTCTATTCCTGAAAATCAAAGAGTGGCATTTACATATCAATCTATAATCAGCTATTTAGTTACTGCCTGAGACAATATCTTTTAAAAAATGAAAGAAAAAGAACACTGGTTTTAGGAAGGACAACTAGAACATCACAATTTTGTTCTTAAAATTTGGCTCAATTTACCTAGCATTTGAGATGGCTTCTCAGGAGGAATACTTCAACCCCTTTAAGGCAGCCGTGCAAATTAGCATACGTCTCTAGGTTCGGAATTGAAAAGCAATCAATCTAGTTTGCAAAGAAACCACAATATCAGGAAGAATGAGAATGAAACAAATTCGGAACCCATCACGTGACGTCTGCTGGCAGATGTGGCTCATGCTGTTAGCTATGATTCTGACACTGCTCTGTGGCAAAAACTGGTTAGAACTTCAAGCATTTTATGGATCATGAGACTTTGTGGCTCTATCTGCAAAGCTGCCCTAAGGAATTGTCTTTTTATGCCTTAACTGTTCCTTCCAGGGCTCACTTTGTACTAAGAGTGGGCAACCAGAGAGGTCTTTGTCCAGCTACTTACATAACCCCCCAGGAAATGCCGAGTCAGTGTACAGTGGATGAAATGGAAACCCTGGCACAGTGACCTTTCTCCCAGATCTCCTGGGACACACTGTATGTTTCACTGAACAAACATCCCTCCTTCAGAACGGGTTCAGTTCCACAGATTTCATCCCTCACTGGGGGCCAGGAGACATACTAGGTGGCAGAAGTAGTGAAGAGCTTTTTTCTTTTAATAAAATTATTATTCAGTATTTCTGCAGGCATTGTATGGGTAGATGTACAGTCGTTGCATGGTTAAATGGAATTCTGCCAAGAAGTAATAACCTAGTCCTTGCCCCGAGGAGGTTACAGTATGAATGATGCAATTCAAGGAGAAAGGAAGAGAGAGTTCACATTGTCAGAATCTTCCCATCCTGTTTCTTTATTTTTGATTCATGTTTACGTTGGTGTACTAGTTAAAAAAAATGGCATTTGCCCTGGCCGGTGTGGCTGTTTATTGGAATCTTGTCCTGTATACCAGAGTGTTGGGGGTTTGATTCCTGGTTAGGGAACATGCCTAGGTTGTGGGTTCCATCCCTGGTAGGGGTGTGTATGGGAGGCACCTGAATGGTGTTGCTCTCCCACATTGATGTTTCTCTCTCTCTCTCTCTAAAATCAATAAACATATTTTAAAAATTAAAAAGATAGGTATGGCTCTCTGCTGAAAATTATCTTTACTTTTTTCCCTCCTAGACGTCCAATGTGTTATACTTGTTAACCTACTTCCTTCTGAAGAGGCATATAAAATGTGTTACCTGATTCATGCAAAATATATCAAAGCATGTTCACTTAGTGTGTAGTTATTTATGAAGACTTAGGGTTGATCAACAACACCAGGGGGAAAAAAACACACACACAACAAACCCTTCTTGCTCTGGGGCTGTTACTTTAAGAGTAATTATCCTGCTAGTAATGATGACAATGACTCCAGTGTGAGTGCTGACTTCAAAATGACAATGGAAGTAAGTGTCTTTTCTAGGTGCCCTTGAGAATTTTAATTTCTGCAAGAGTCATTCAAAATAGACAAGACCAAGAGCCTGGGTGTATTTGTGGCTAATGAGTGAACTCTATTCTTATCCTAAGTACAGAGGAAGCAAGCTGTCTCTAGCACATTGAAGGATCAGAAGGGTCTAAGCCAACTTTTCTCACACTTGAGCAATGCACCTGCTCTTATAGAGGGCAGAGATGACTTCAGCTCTACAATATTGACTTAAATTACTTTCTGTTATGACGTTCCTCAAATTTATAGGGACAGTTAATGTGCAGTGAAAAAATGCTTATTTTTAAAAATAAGTGTGTGTAGGATGGCATGTATGCTGGTTAGAGAAAAATTACTAATTATATTGTTCAAATCTTTCATATTTTTTATTATTTTGTCTTGTCTGCTTGACTTATCAGCTAGTGAAAGAGGTACACGTATTGGTTTCCTAGGGCTACCACAGCAAGTCCACACACACTTGGTGTCTTACAACAACAGGAATGTATTTTCTCACAGTTCTGGAGGCCAGAAATCTGGAATGAAGGTGGTGGCAGGCCTCCACTCCTCCCAAAGGCTTGAGGGGGATCCTTCCTTGCCTTGTCCAGCTGCTGGGGGTTCCAGACTTGACTTGGCTGGTGGCTGCCTCACTCTAATCGCTGCCTCCATCTTCACACTGCCTTCTCTGCTGCCTCTGTGTCTTCTCCTTTAGCTCTTGTAAGAACTTTTCTCGTTGGGTTTGGGGCCCACCAGACAACCCAAAATGATCTCATCTCAAGATGCTTAATTACACCTGGAGATCATTTCTCCAGATAAGGTTACATTTACAAATATTGGGCGGGAAGAATATATATCTTTTGGAGGTCACCATTCAACCTACTACCATGTATTAAAATTTCCCCTGATGCCTGTCAATTTTCAGCTCCTCATGCTACTGCCAATTTTTATTTTATG
>VMDR010006364.1:0-45939 GCA_007922815.1 Macrotus californicus
TATCCCACTGTTTTGCCAAATTCATTTATTAGGTTGAGTAGTGTTTTGGTGGAGTCTATAGGATTTTCTATGTACACTATCATGTCATCTGCAAACATTGACAGTTTTACTTCCTCCTTTCCAATTTGGATGCCTTTTATTTCTTTTTGTTGTCTGATTGCTGTGACTAGGACTTCCAATACTATGTTGAATAGGAGTGGTGAAAGCAGGCATCCTTGTCTTGTTCCTGATTTTAGTGGGAAAGCTCTAAGTTTTTGCCCATCGAGTATGATGTTGGCTGTAGGTTTCTCATATATGGCCTTTATAATGTTGAGGAATGGTCCCTCTATTCCCATTTTGCTAAGTGTTTTTATCATAAATGGGTGATGTACCTTATCAAAGATTTTTTCTGCATCTATTGATATGATCATGTGATTTTTGTCTTTCATTTTGTTTCTGTGGTGTATAACGTTTATTGATTTGTGAATATTGTAACATCCTTGCATCTCTGGGATGAATACCACTTGATCATGGTATAAGCATGTACCATGCTCATGGATAGGAAGAATTAACATCATCAAAATGGCCATACTACCCAAAGCAATTTATAGATTCAATGCAATCCCTATTAAAGTATCAATGACATGTTTCACAGATATAAAACAAACATTTCAGAAATTTATAAGGAATCACAAACAGCCCTGAATAGCTGCAACAATTTTGAGAAAGAAGAACAAAGCAGGAGGGATCACAACACATGATATCAAACTGTACTACAAGGCAACTGTAATCAAAGGAGTCTGGTACCAGCATAAGAACAGACACATAGACCAATGAAACAGAACAGAAAACCCTGAAACAAACCCAAGTGTCTATGGTCAATTAATAATCAACAAAGGGGGAAGAAGCATAAATTGGAGTAAAAATAACCTCTTCAACAAATGGTGTTGGGAGATCTGGGCAGTTAACTTTCAAAAAAATGTAACTCGATCACCAACATACACCATACACAAAAATACATTCGAGGTAGATAAAAGACTTAAATACATGTCATGACACCATAAAAGTCCTAGAGGAAAACATTGGCAGAAAAATCTCAGATATTCCACACAGCAGTATATTCACTGATATGTCCCCTAAAGCAAGGGACATAAAGGAAAGAATAAACAAATGGGACCTCATCAAATTAAAAAGCTTCTGTATGGCAAAAGAAAACAGCATTAACATGAACAGAGAACCAGCTATATGGGAAAACATATTTGCCAATGATACCTCGGACAAGGGTATGATATCTTAAATATACAAAGAACTCACATGAGTCCACTCCAGGAAGACAAAAAACCCAATTAAAATATGGGCAAAAGACTTGAACAGACACTTCTCCAAGGAGGATATACAGAGGGCACAAAGACATATGAAAAGATGCTCAGCATCACTAGCCATCAGAGAGATGCAAATTAAAACCACCATGAGATACCACTTGACACCGGTCAGAATGGCCATCATAAACAAATCAACAGACAAGTGTTGGAGAGGACGTGGAGAAAAGGGAACCCTAGTGCACTGTTGGTGGGATTACAGACTGATGCAGCCACTGTGGAAAACAGTATGGAATTTCCTCAGAAAACTAAAAATGGAACTGGCTTTTGACCCAGAAATTCTGCTGCTGGGAATATACCCTAAGAGCCCTGAAACTCTGATTGAGAAAAACCTGTGCACCCCAATGTTCATAGCAGTACAATTTACAATAACCAAGTGCTAGAAGCAACATAAGTGCCTATCAATCAATGAGTGGATCAAAAAACTGGTACATTTACACAATGGAATTCTACACAGCAGTGAGAAAGAAGTAGCTACTACCCTTTGCAACAGCATGGATGGAACTAGAGAGCATTATGCAAAGTGAAATAAGCCAGGCGGCGAGGGACAAATACCATATGATCTCACCTTTAACTGGAACATAATCAACAAAAGAAAAAAGCAAACAAAATATAACCAAAGACATTGAAATTAAGAACAATCTAACAATAGCCAGAGGGAAGGGGGGAAGGCACAGTGGGGGAAGGGTTTTCAGGAACCACTAAAAAGGACACATGGACATAACCAAGGGGGAGGGTGGAAGCAATAGATGGAGATGGGATTGGCTGGGGCAGGGGGCAGTGGTAAGGGGAAAATGTAGACAACTTTGGTTGAAAATAATAAAGTAATTTAAAAAATAAATGAATCTTTTATCTACCTCAAATATATTTTTGTGTATGGTGTATGTTGGTGATCGAGTTTCATTTTTTTGCAAGTAGCTGTCCAGATCTCCCAACACCATTTGTTGAAGAGGTTATGTTTACTCCAATTTATGCTTCTTCCCCCTTTGTTGAATATTAATTGACTATAGACACTTGGGTTTATTTCTTGGCTCTATTTGGTTCTATTGGTTCATGTGTCTGTTCTTATGCCAGTACCAGGCTTTTTCTTTACAGTTGCCTTGTAGTACAGTTTGATATCAGGTATTGTGATACCTCCTGCTTTGTTCTTCTCAAAATTGCTGCAGCTATTCAGGGTCATTTATAGTCCCATATAAATTTTTGAAGTGTTTTTTCTATATCTGTGAAGTATACCATTAGTACTTTAATAGGGATTACTTTGAATCTATAAATTGCTTTGGGTAGTATGGATATTTTGATTATGTTAATTCTTCTGATCCATGAACACGGTATACGTTTCCATTTGTGTCTTTCTTAATTTCTTTCTTCCGTGTTGTGTAGTTTTCTGAGTACAGGTCTTTTACCTCCTCGGTTAGGTTTATTCTTAGGTATTTTATTTTTCTCGTTGTTATATTAAATGGCATTTGTTCCTGATTTCTTTTTCTGGTGTTTCATTGTTGGTATACAAAAATGCTTTTGATTTCTCAATATTGACTTTGTACCCCTGTTTTGCCAAATTCATTTATTAGGTTAAGCAGATTTTTCGTGGAGTCTATAGGATTTTCTATGTACACTTTCATGTCATCTTCAAACAATAACAGCTTTGTTTCCTCTTTTCCAATTTTGATGCCTTTTATTTCTTTTTCTTGTCTGACTGCTGTGGCTAGGGCTTTCAATACTATGTTGAATAGGAGTGGTTTAAAGTGGAAAACCCTGTCTTGTTCCTGATCTTAGTGGGAAAGGTTTTAATTTTTGCCCATTGTTTATGATGTTGATTGTAGGTCTGGAATATACGGCTTTTTATTGTGTTGAGGAATGTTCCCTCTATTCCCACTTTGCTAAGTATTTTTATCATAAATGGGTGCTGTACCTTATCAAATGCTTTTTCCACATCTATTGATGTGATCATGTGAGTTTTGCCTTCCTTTTGTTTATGTGCTGTATTACATTTATTGATTTGCAAATATACCATCCTTGCATCCCTGGGATGAATCCCACTTGGTCGTCGTGCATGATCTTTTTAATGTATTGCTGGATGTGGTTTCCCAATATTTTGTTGAGGATTTTAGCATCTATGTTCCTCAGCGATATTGGTCTGAAGTTTTCTTTCTTTGTTTTGTCTTTATCTGGTTCTGAGATTAGGATGATGCTGGCTTTATAAAGGGTCTGGGAGTCTCCCATGTCTTGAATTTTTTGGAATAGTCTGTGAAGGATAAGGGTTAGGTCTTCCTTAAATAATTTGTATAATTCTCCTGTAAAACCATCTGGCCCAGAGCTTTTGTGTGTTGAGAGTTTTTTTATTACTGCTTTGATATCATCAGGTGTTTTTGGTCTGTTCAGATTTTCTGCTTCTTCTTCATTGAGTTTTGAAAGATTATATTTTTCTAGAAATTTGTCCATTTCACCTAGGTTTTCAAATTTTTTGGAATATACTTCTTTGTAGTAATCTCTTTCAATCCTTGGATTTCTGTGACATCAGTTGTAATCTCTCCTCTTTAATTTCTGATTGTGTTTTTTTGGGTCCTCTGTCTTTTTTTTTCTGATGAGTCTGCTTAAAGGCTTGTTGATTTTGTTTATCTTTGCAAAGAACTACCTCCTGGATTTATTGACCCTTTAAATTTTTCTTGTAGTCTCTATGTCATTTAATTCTGCTCTGATCTTGATAATGTCCTTCCTTCAACTCCTGTGGGCTTTGTTTGTTGTTCCTCCAATTCTACATGTACATGTAGGGATAGGTTATTTGAAATGTTTCTATTTTTTTTTCGGTAGGCTTGTATTGCTATGAACTTCTTTCTCAGGAGTGCCTTTGCTGTGTCCCATAAGTTTTGGGTTGTTGTGAGTTCATTTTCATTTGTTTCCAGAAAACTTTTATTTCTTCCTTGATGTCATTCTTGACCCATTCATTATTTAACAGCATGCTATTCAATCTCCATGAGTTTGAGAGTTTTTGAATCTTTTCCTTAAGGTTGGTTTCAAGTTTCAGTCCCTTGTAGTCAGAGAAAATGCTTGATATAACTTCAATTTTTTTGAATTTTTTGAGTCTTGTTTTGTGTCCTATCATGTTGTCTACCTTTGAAAATGTGTCATGTGCATTTGAAAAGAATGTGTATTTTGTTTGCTTCTTTGGGATGAAAGGCTCTGTATATATCAGTTAAGTTCATTTGATCTAAGACATTGTTCAATACCGCAATATCTTTGTTGATATTTTGTTTAGGAGATCTGTCCATTTTTGACAGTGGGGTGTTAAAATCCCCTACTATAATTGTGTTGCTCTCAATATCTTTCTTGAAATTCTCCAAGATTTTCTTTATGTATTTGAGTGCTCCTATGTTGGGTGCATATATATTTACAATGGTTATGTCTTCTTGATGGATTCTTCCCTTGAATATTATGAAGTGACCTTTGGGGTCTCTTTTTATGGCTCTTTTTTTTTGAAGTGTATTTTGTCTGATATGAGTATTTCTACACTGGCCTTTATTCTTCTCCATTTCTTGGAATATTTGTTCCACCCCTTCACTTTCAGTCTGTGTAGGTCTTTTGTTCTGAGGTGGGTCTCTTTTAGGCAGCATATGTGTGGATCATGCTTTCTTATCCATTCAGCCATTCAGCTATGTATTTTGTTTGAAGCATTTAATCTAGTTAAGTTTAAGGTTATTATTGATAGGTACTTATTCATTGCCTTTTTTTCTCAGGTGTTTTCCTCTATCTCTCACTCTTTTCCTTTCTTTTTTAAATATTGTCCCTTTGGAATCTCTCACAGATCTGGTTTGATGGAGGTGTATTGTTTCAGACTTCTTTTGTCTGGGAAGCTTCTTATTTGGCCTTCCACTTTAATTGAGAGCCTTGCTGGGTAGAATAATCTTTTCACAGGCCTCTGGCTTTCATCACTTGGAATATTTCTTGCCATGCTCTTCTGGCTGGGAGAGTTTCCATTAGAAGTCAGCTGCTAGTGTTACTGGGACCTCCCTTGTATGTTACTTCCTGTTTCTCCCTTGCTGCCTTTAAGATTCTTTTTTTGCCTTGGAATTTTGCCATATTAATTATGGTGTGTCTTGAAGGGGGCATCTTTGAGTTTCTCTTGATTGGGACTCTCTGAACTTCCTGGAATTGTGTGACTTTTTCTCTTATCAAATTAGGAAAATTTTCCATCACTATTTTTTCATACTGATTTTCTATCCCTTGCTCCTCTTCTTCTTCTGGTATTCTTATTATATGGATATCATTTCATTTCATGTTGTCCTGTATTTCCCTTAATCCCTCTTCATTCTCGTTGAGGCTTCTTTCCTTTTCTTGCTCTATCTGGGAGGTTTTTTTCTACCTTGTCATCCAGCTCACTGATTCAGATCTCTGCTTCCTCTAGTCTACTTTTATTTCCTTCTCTTGTGTTCTTCAATTCAGAAATTATATTCTTTATTTCCTCTTGGCCCTTGTTGATTATTTCTATGTCATTTTTATGCTGATATAGTTCACAGTAAATTCCTTATAGTTTCCCGGTAGTTTTTGGTAATTCGCACTGAGCTCATTGGGCTTCCTTATAACCATTGTTTTGAACTCAATATCTGATAGTTGGCTTGCCTCTATTTCATTTAGCATTCTTGTGAGGATTCCTCCTCTGCTTTTTTTGATTGGGGGCTTTCTTTTTCTTACCATTATTTGTGAGACTCTTCTTGTTTGCTTCTGCTTCTTAAATTGATCTGTTTCTACCTCTTGACTTTGTGGTATGAGCTTCTATGGTAGGAAGCCTGTGAGTTTCAGTGGTGCAGTCTCATAGATCACTTGAACTTGATGCTCTAAGATGCCCTTTATGCCATTATGCTCATTCTCTAGATGTAATTGGGTTTTTGTTGTTGTTGGGTCTTTCTTTGGTGGGTCCTTTCCTACAGCTGATTGATTGTGGGTCACTCCTCCCACTGTCTTGTGTGTTGTTGTGCAGATGCTGACAGAACAAGACCACAAAGCCCAGGAATCAAACCCACAACTGCAAATGTAACTTCCCCCATAATCCCACTACCAACAGCAAATGAACATGTATTAATAAGGGCATAAAGAGAATAAGACTATTATAAGAAAGGAGAGCAGATATGAGATGATCTACTGAAAGAAAAATGATTTTGAGAAGGTAGAGGGAAGAACACTAATAAGAGTTGGGAGTTGGAGCAATGGAAAGAGAGAAGGTACAATTTATATCATGAATAAAAAAGGGAATGAAAAATGTGGAATTGAGTATGAAAAGGGAAGCATATAATTTAGGTTTAATTCAAAATTTAAATAATATAAAATAAAGTATGAAAGAGAAAAAAAGGAAGAAAAATAATAAATAATTAATAAAATTATAGCAGCCAAATGGGAGAGAACGATCCACCAGACTACTATCAACAACAAATGAGATAAAATTAAAATAGATGGTATGGGAATTAAAGGGTATAAAAAGAAAAGTCTAAGAGATATTTAGGGAAATGGGAAGTGATTTTGAAATGATACAGGGGAAGTAATATTAAGAGTGAGGCACAAAACCAGCTAAGAAAAGGAAAATTTAAAATTTGGATGTAAGGGAAAAAAACAAAGGAGAATAAAGAAAAATAAAGGGGCAGGATAAAAGACAAATAGAAGAAATATAAAAAAGAAAAAAAAGGCCTAGATGGCAAAATTAAAAAATGAGTAGAAAAAAAGAGTAGGAGAGGGAACCAGTAAAATCTGATATTTGAAATACAGAATTAGTGAAACCCTAGAGATAAAATTGAAAAAAACAATGTGAGAACAAATACCCTACCCACAACCAACTGACAAAGATTGTTTAATCAGGTGGAGAGAGAACGCATGTATTTTAAGAGCAGGGAAAAATGATATTAGATGACCCTTGACAAGAAAATTGTTTTTGTGTGTCTGGGAGGGGGAGAAATAGTAAGAGTGCCAACTGGAAACAAATTGTGGCAGGAGAGAAAACAAAATTTGAAATGAAAATAATGCTAGGAAAGAGGAAGGTAAAATGGACTAAGAGGAGGGAGGGGCACAATATGTGAATTGAAATACATATGCTATAAAATCTAGTGACTTAATGTGTACAAACTTGCTGGACAAGAAATGAATGTTAAAAAGCTATGAAGGAAAGAAAATATCACAAATCATGGAGAAGACCACTATAGGAAACCTATCCACATGGAATGCTAAATGTAGCCCAGCTCTGTTCTGAAAGCAGACAGGTGCGTGTTCTGCACACAGGAAGCAAACCCACGGATCAGTTGTCTTGTGGGGAATCAGGCCTGCATTGTATCTAGGTCGCTTTGAGACTTAGTCTTGCTAAAAACTGCCTCATCCTGAATTGAGGCAGCAAAGGTTTACTGCATTCTGTGCTAAACCTCCCAAGGATGGAAGGTAACCAGTTCAACCACTTCTCCCCTTTACATTTGCAAATGACCTTTCTCTTTGAAGTAATTGGCAACATTCTTTCCTTTGTTATCTATAAATGGTAACCACCTAAAGCGAACCTGTGCATAGTTAATAAGGACCATCCTTGATATAATGTACCTACAATATCAATAAAAGGCTGTTCAGGCAGGGATAGGAGCCAGCCTTCTCTCTCTCACTTAGAGAGTGTCCATGCTGTCCCTTTTTCTCCACGGGATTTCTGCAGTCCGTGTGAATTTGTTCATCGTTCGTTGCAGCCATAGCATAAACATCTTCAACAAAAGGACCCCACGGGCGGAGTATGCATCAGATCACAGTGAATTTTGTCTTGGTAGCCTCTTGTATTTACCACTGTTTTTTCTTTCTGGATCTGCCTCTGATGATGTCAGATGTTGACCCCATCAGACCTTAGACAGCCTGTTTGATACTTTCAGGGATCTTGTATTCCTGGCTGTCTCCTTCAATTGTTAGTCTGGTCACTCTGCACTCAGCAGTCTGGTTTAAGCACTGTAGGGCAGGGCTGAATCGCTCTTGGGGTGGGGTCTCTGATTTCCCCTCAGGCCGCTGCTGATCAAAGGGGAGTGGTCTGCTTGAGCAGGATGATTGCTGCTCTATGGTGATTGGCTCAGCTCCAGGATCCTGGTGACTACTCTCTTAGTTCTCTCCCCAAGGTCCCTGTCCCCAGTCTCTTCTCAAGTCTCTCTAGTCCACTCTGCCTCACCTCCGCCCCACCCCCCAGCTTTACCAGGGATCTACTGTCTGTGGCTATCTCCTTCAGTAGTTAATCTAGTCAATCAGTACTCAGCAGTCAGGCTTAAGCACCACAGGGACAAGGCAGAGACCCTCTTGCAGTCTTGGCTATTGTTCCCCTCAGGCTGCTGCTGCTGGGAAGGGAGTGGTCTGCCTGAGCACAATGGCTGCTGCCACATTTGGGATGACTCAGCACTGAGATCTTGGTGTCTACTCTCTAAGTTCTCGCCAAAGCTTCAGTTCTTAGTCTCTCCTCAGTCATCAGCCCACTCTGCCCCCACCTTTCCCAGAGCCCAGGGTCCTAGTTTAGAGTTTAGACCCCATTCTTCTCAAGGGGACCCAACTGGCCACTTAATTATCCCTCCAGCTCTGCAACCTGTGGGTGCCCAGTGAGCTTGCTCAAGTCTCCACCCCACTCCTTACCAGATAGATAGGTTCTGCCGAAGCTGATTCTGCTATCTGTCTGAGGTTATACAGCTTCTGTCTTGCTATTACTCAGTTGTTTTTTCCTAGTGGTTACTCCACAATTGAGTTGTAATTCCAGATTGGCCCTGGGAGGAGGTTAGTGTGACTTTCATTCACTTGTCAGCCATCTTCACTTCCTGAACCCAAAACCTGATGATTCCTTTTACACATTCTGTTTCTGGGTAGAAAGGTGAAGTGCAGACATTCTATAACATAAACACAGTCTGTAAGGAAGAAATATTTAGTACATTTGATTGGTTACAGACAATAGTCCTGGTAGTTCATGCATATGAAGGATGTTGTAGTTCTCATGGTCAATTAATTGACACCTGGGGGTTGATTCAAAGTTCTAACATACATTCAGAAATGTGAGCAGTCTTTTGCCAGCTGGCCCACAGTTCCTGCCTCTGTCTCTTGCTCTCTGGTAACTGTATTTTAATTTAGAACATTTTAGAATTTTTGGTTTGTCATGGCTCTTGGAGCTAGGGGCCCAATAATCTACACTTTAGAAAACCTCAAAGGTGCATTTGAGAAACCTGTTATAAACCCTTCCTGTAGGCTCCATACAAATTAAGTGACTATTCCTTGTCTTTACAAGATCCTTTCACTCATTTTTCAGAGAAAGACTCTTAAATGTGGGTGTTCATTAGAATCACCTGGATAGTGTGTTAAAAATGCAGACCACAACTTTTCATCCCATCCCAGAGGTCTCAACTCAGTGGAGATCCTAGGACCTGCATTTGACCACTCCCTAAATGATACTGAGAACTGCTATTCTGTACCTCACATTCCTTTATATCTAGTCTCAGGGCTCTCTGCAAGATGAGGATCAAGTCACCACTCAGGAAATATTGATTTTCAGCAGAAATTGTGTTAGTAAAACAGAAGAGTTAGATTTTATTGGTGTTATTTCTCCTACTGCTATGAAAACACATCTCTCAGGGCTGTTCTAGATGCTACCTTTAAAGATAACTGCAGCCCAGCTTCTAGATGGCTGGCAGAGAAGAGCACACATGTGATGTTTAAATATACCCCCTTTTACATTGAATGTGGTCCCAGGGCTGCTTTTCTAGCATATTAAACTGTTCAGTCACTGTCAACATTCAAATGTCCTCCAGTGCAGGCACCACCCAGAATCTAATTCTAGCTGCCAAATTAATGAAATGTACTTTATGAGCTAAAACCTACCCAAGTGCCATCACAAACTGGGACAGGAGAGGAGAGCCCTCTGCTCTAACCTCAAGGGGCTTGAATTGCCCACCCACCCACAAGTTTCCTGGCTTCATCTCTGCCACTCCTTCTCTAATGCAGAGGAGAAGTCTGAGGAAGTCTTCACATTCTCTGCCCTTGTAAAGTCTGCCCAGCAACCTCAAGCTGAAGGGGATCCCTCCTCCATGCTCCTTGAACCTTAATCCAGTCTCCCATCTGGTTCTCAAGCATGGGAAGAATTCTTTATTTACCTGCCTCTCTCCCACCCAAAGTGGATTGTGAGTTTTCAAGAAAAGATACGAAGCTTTGTTTTTATCCATCTATCTCATAAAATGCTTAATCCAATGTCTGTAGCTGGCAAAACCTTGACGAATGAATGAACAACAGGCCAAGGATCCAGCCCTGGAATGATAATAATATAGGTAGAAAGCTACTGTCTGAGTCATCAAGTTATAGAAGCCAGGGCATCATGTGACATGGAAGAGAGAAAAGCCACAGACAGACAGTGATTTAGGGTCTGGAATAGAAGGATGAGGTAAGAGTCCATTCCTGTGTGTGTTTGAGAAAGGCAGACTTGGTGCTCAGTGTCTGAGGCAGAACTGCTTGAGGATAGCCAGTGCCAAAGCCTGAGAAGTTGTTAACAGGTGGACAAGTCTCTCCAGTTATGGGACACAGGGCAAAAAGACAGATCGGTCTGTCAATATAAGAAGCATTCAAACCTGTAGAGAACTTTTGTGAGTTTATTGGAGCCAAACTGATGACACTTCCAGGAAGCAAAACCTCAATGAATTGAGAAAATGCTTCAGAAAATGGTGGTTCTGCACTCTAATTTACACATTACAGTCAAAAGAGAAAAATGTAAGTGGGTTACATAAAAATAGATTAGGCAGGAGAAAGCAATGTGAGGAAACTTCTGGAACTGGATAAAAAGTAAAATGATAGTCAACAATTTACATGATAAGGGTGACAATGAGGGGATTTGTGGTCTCTGCTCTGGTATAGTGCCAGTGCTTTGAGGGGTCTGGAAGAAGAGAAATTATTTTGTTTTTGAAAAATCATGTTCATCAGGTATGTTATCCTAGATGCAAAAAGATGACAGACAGGCTTAGTTAAGGTGAAGGTTGACCTTGAGAAAAGATTCTAGCCTAGGACATGACTACCCACCATAAACTGCTTTTAGTTAAAAAGTTTTAATTTCATACCATCCTATGTGGTTGTTTTAGCTCTCTGAGTTTGTAGAGCCATCACATGGGCCTTCACTGAGCTTGTCGGGTATAGTATATGGCACCTTTACATCCACAGTTTCAAGTACTTCCAAGGCCAGAGAAAATTGGCGTCACTCCTTTCACCCCAAACTTCCCTGTTCAATGTTGGTTTTGACATTCTCTAAATTGGAGACTAGTGCTAACCAAGTGTGCACAACTGGCTCCTTCTTATCCTCTGCTTATCTTGAATAAACTTTAATTGAACTTCTCTCTTTTGATGGTTACTTCATTTTATTTAGATAAATAATTAAAATGTAGACAAATTCATAAAATATCATGCAGGATTTAAAATTCATTGAATGCTGAAGTACATATTCATGAACTCAGAGCCTCTTGTTTTCTGAGAGGCCAGCAATTCGAAAACTGGAAGAATTCCACTGATGAAGAAGAGAAGAAAGGCCATGAAAAGGACTCAACTTGCCCATTCTGACTCACCATTTACATCCAGCAATACAGGATTGGGAAGAGTTTTGAAGAACACCTTCTGATCAATGGATTCTGTTGAGACAGATGTTGCCGGTATTTTCTTTTTTAAAAAATATATTTTGGTGATTTTTTTAAAGATTTTATTTTATTACTTATTAATTTATTTATTTTTGGAGAGGAGAAGGGAGATAGAAAGAGAGAGAGAGAGAGAGAAATATCAGTGTGTGGTTGACACTCACGTGGTCCCCAATGGGGCCCACAACCCAGGCATGTGCCCTGACTAGGAATCAAACCACTGACCATTTGGTTTGCAGCCTGTGCTCAATCCACTCAGCTATGCCAGCCAGGGCTGTTGCCAGTATTTTCTAGAATGCTAATACTTTCTCCTATTAATCCCTTTCTTTGGGCTGCCTTTTTGTTGTTGTTGGGTTGTTTTCTCTATTGCTTTTATGTTTTTCTGAGTAGGAGTTACATAAACAGCACATTTTAATGACAATACAAATGATTCTGACACCTTCCAAAGAGTATAAATCCAGCAAGCCAGTAATAATAAAAGGAGCTGTCAAGCATGGCTCTGAACACACTCAGGAGGATGGCATAATCTATTTTTTTGACTACTCATAAAATGCAGGTTGTATAATTAAATGACTTTGTTTAGTGACTATTTTCTGTTGAAGTAATTTGAGTCATATTTAATAATTTTTTAATATTAATAATTTATGAGATCTCTAAAGAGACTACTGCTACTAAAGATGATGACACCAGTTATGCAATGTGTTTGTTGGCTGAGTCTTCACTGAAACTTTCTCTTTGCTCTTCCTCTAAGAGAATCTGCCCCTTCTGCCAACCCAGAGGTTGTGCAAAATGTTTCTGTCAACTAATCCTGACCATAGCTATTCGAATACTGGACCTGAGCTGTACCAAATTCCCATCCCTGGTTATATGAATAAAGACCACTGAGAATAATTTATTTAGAAAGTGATGGTTCACCAAAAAGTAAAACTTGGGGTTGTGGACAGCTTGTAACCAAATGCAAATACCAAGTGGCCCTGCTAGATACAGATAGTGTATACATGAAAGGAGAGGTATAGGTAAGAGACTGGAGTTTCCACTCCACCTCATGCAATGAGCAGAATTTTGGGAAACAATTTTCCATGACACTCGCATTAATTTATGCACATCTTGTGCACTGAGGCACTGATAGCCTCTGCTCTGAACTATCTTCTCAAAGATGTTTGTACAGCAATAGCGTTATGAGACAGAGATAATGTCTCCTTGGGCAGCAGGCATATTTGTTTTCTGATCAGGCTAATAAAGATAATTGGGTAGGTTTGCTGTTATCCCTTATAAGATTAAGATTTCTTAAACTGAAAGTTCATCAACTCTGATGTAAACCCACTGTGTGCAGCATCCACTGGGGCCCATCTGCCTCTGTTATTCAGGGGTTGAGTTTAGGGGTATTGATGTAAACAGGAAGCTCATGCCACCTGCTGTGACCTGAGTCATAAAGTCTTTAGCTCTGATCCAGGAGTCTCCTGTCTTTTCTCAGCTTTCATGAGAAGTGGTAGGCTAGCTGGTTAGCTTTAAAGTAGGTGAATCTTCAACTCTCCTTAGTTTTTGATAGAACATAAAGATATAGACTATCTTTTCAAGTTGCTCACTCTGTGCACAAGACAATGACAGGGAGAGTGTACTGTTCCAACAAAGCAAAAACTTCATTCCTAAAGTCCAGAAGTTTAGAATGCCCCTAAAATTACTCTTACAATTTTAGCTTCAAATATATTTGCAGAAACTTTTATTATACTCATAAGTCTATTTTTAAATATAAGCATTATAACTTGAATACTGGGAGTGTACTCGTCTATACATTCCTATATCACTCAACTGTAACAGAATTTGAATTTTCAAAGTCTGCATAGCAGCAAAAACATTTTTAAGTGATACTACAATCTTCCTTCTAGGGTGACAGGAGGAGGACTAGAAAGGCTACTTTTCAAAAAACTACTCGACTTAATAAGTGAATTTGGCAAAACAGAGGGATACAAAGTCAATATTCAGAAATCAAAGGCACTTTTGTACACCAACAATGAAATATCAGAAAAAGAAATCAGGAAAAAAATCCCATTTGATACAGTAACAAGAAAAATAAAGGACCTAGGAACAAGCCAAACCAAGAAGATAAAAGACCTGCACTCAGAAAACTGTATGACACTGAAGAAAGAAATTAAGGAAGACACAAACAAATGGAAGCATGTACCATGCTCATGGATTGGAAGAATTAACTTCATCAAAATGGACATACTACCCAAAGCAATTTATATATTCAGTGTAATACCTATTAAAGTACTAATGACATATTTCACAGATATAAAACAAATATTTCAAATGTTTATATGGAATCATAAATGACCCTGAATAGCTGCAACAATTTTGAGAAAGAAAAACAAAGCAGGAGGGATCACAATACATGATATCAAACTGTATTACAAGGCCACTGTCATCAAAACAGCTTGGTACTGGCATAAGAACAGACACATAGACCAATGGAACAGAACAGAGAGCCCAGAAATAAACCCAAATCTCTATGGTCAACTAATATTCGACAAAGGGGGAAGAAGCATAAAATTGAGTAAAAATAACCTCTTCAACTAATGGTGTTGGGAGATTTGGGCAGCTACATGCAAAAAAGTGAAACTCGATCACCAACATACACCATACACAAAAATAAATTCAAGGTGGATAAAAGACTTAAATATAAGTTTTGACACCATAAAATTCCTAGAGGAAAACATAGGCAGGAAAACCTCAGACATTCCACACAGCAATCTATTCACTGATATGTCCCCTAGAGCAAGGGACATAAAGGAAAGAGTAAACAAATGGGACCTCATCAAAATAAAAAGCTTCTACATGGCTAAAGAAAACAACATTAAAATGAAAAGAGAACCAACTATACGGAAAAACACATTTGCCAATGATACCTCAGGAAAGGGTTTGATCTCCAAAATATATTAAGAACTCACATGAGTCCACTCCAGGAAGACAAAAAACCCAATTAAAAAATGGGCAAAAGACTTGAACAGACACTTCTCCAAGGAGGACATACAAAAGGCTCAGAGACATATGAAAAGATGCTCAGCATCACTAGCCATCAGAGAGATGCAAATTAAAACCACCATGAGATACCACTTGACACCAGTCAGAATGGCCATCATAAACAAATCAACAGACAAGTGTTGGAGAGGATGCGGAGAAAAGGGAACCCTAGTGCACTGTTGGTGGGATTGTAGACTGGTGCAGCCACTGTGGAAAACAGTATGGAATTTCCTCAGAAAACTAAAAATGGAATTGCCTTTTGACCCAGCAAATCTACTGCTGGAACTATAGCCTAAGAGCCCTGAAACACCAATCCAAAAGAACCTATGCATCCCAATGTTCATAGCAGCACAATTGACAATAGCCAAGTGCTGGAAGCAACCTAAGTGCCCATCAGTCAATGAGTGGATCAAAAAACTATGGTACATCTACACAATGGAGTTCTACACAGCAGAGAGAAAGAAGGAGATCCTACCCTTTGCAACAGCATGGATGGAACTAGAGAGCATTATGCTAAGTGAAATAAGCCAGGTGGTGAGGGAGAAATACCACATGATCTCACCTTTAACTGGAACATAATCAACAAAAGAAAACAGCAAAAAAATATAACCAGAGACATTGAAATTCAGAACAATCTAACAATGGCCAGAGGGGAAGGGGGAGGGAACAGTGCGGGGAAGGGTTTCCAGGAAACACTATAGAGGACACATGGACATAACCAAGGGAGAGAGTGAGAGCGGGGGAGGGGAGTGGGATTGGCTGGGGTAGGGGGGAGTGGTGGTGGGGAAATGTAAACTGTAATTGAACAACAATAAACTAATTTTAAAAAAAGTACAAAAATAAATAAATAAATAAACAAATAAATGAATAATAAAAAGAAAGAGTACTTTTTTCTACTGTAAGTAAAATGTCTAGAAACAGAATATCTGAATTAATAGCCTGGTTCCTATAGCAACAATGGTGATAATGATAAGTGTTGAGAACATATAAGATTCAGGATCCTAACCTGAGTATTCTGTGTATGACACATGAGTCAACTGTTTAAACAGTCTGGCCTTCAGCAAGTGAGACATAAATATTTGCTTGCATTATTATCATATTACCAATTTCAACATGAACTCTTAGAGATGAGAAAAGTAAGGTTTAAAAAGGTCAGTGACTTGACCAAGGAAAATGGTTTGGAGTATTTGTGGCTGGAAGTAGAGAAAACACTTCTGAAAACACTAAAACAAAAATATAGATCACCTCACAAAAAAATAAGTTCAGCAGAAGCAGTGCCAGTATTGGGTACCTCATCAGCTCTCATTATTACCAAGCACTCTCGTTTCTTCCTGCTTGTTCCGTCATCTTCAAATATTGGTTTTCATATTAGACAAGCTTTTAACCTTATAGCCATGAAGTGACTATAGCCCCTCCAAATATTATATTCCCATGGGACAACAGAAGTTGTCCCTCAAACTTCAATAATCTACTCTCATGTCTCTTTGACCAGAGATCGGCCACCTACACTCTCTTAAATTAATCACAGATTCTTTGGAGGGAACCAACTTGAGGATTTGAGTGCATTTAAAATGAAGTCCTAAACAAAATCAGATATCTGCTGACAAGAAAGAGGAGCCAGTGAAGTTTGAAAGGCATGCAAAAATATCTAAAACTTTGGCCATAAAGGCCCTACTCTTAACCTCTAGTGCTAAACTTTCCATTATAATGAAATGTTCTACATCTCCACTGTCCAGTATGGTAGCCACAGTCATATGTGATGCCTGAGTACTTAAAATACAGTTAATGTATTTGAAAAATAAAATTTATTTTTTTAAGTTTATTAAATTCAAGGAACCACCAGGGTGTAGTTGCTACAGCACTGACACATCAGGATCAGAATGTCAATAGCATTGCTATAGTACTGATATCCTGCACATTCTAATATTGTAGAAGTACAATGTGAAACACAAATGTAATTTAAATTTTCCAATGGACACATTGAAAACAGTAAAAATAAGCAGGTAAAATTCATTTTATAACATACTTTATTTTCCCTCTATATCCAAAACATTATCACTTCAACATGTTACCCATATAAAATATATTCATGAGGTATTATATCTGATTTTGTTCATCCTAAGCCATCAAAATCTGATGTATAATTTACACTTATAGCACATCCCTACATGCTCAGTAGCTCATGTGGCCAGCCCTGGTGTAGAGATTTCAGAGCATTGGTGTCAAATTATCTTTCCTGATACTGCTTCACAACTCTGAGAAGTGGGCCAGACCAAGAAAACAAGATTCAGAAAAGCGATGCCAAAAGCTCTCAGACTTGAGTGTCATTAGTCCCCTGCAGTATTTGTCTTTACCCTCTGTGTTTCTGATTCAGCAAGTCAAGGATGCATATTTCTGAGGTGCTGCTGGGCTTTGTGCTCAGAGGAGGGTCGAAGCTGCCTGCTGTTACTAATGCTGCCAAAGGAGCTCCTTGAGCTTTAGGAAGCACAGTGATGTCTTTCACCCTCCACTGGATCTACAATGGTTTCAGCAGTGTGCTCCACTTCCTATGACTCTATTAAAAATTCAAAAAACTTATATTCTTGGGTTGGGACAATGCAGGCAAAATCATTCTTCCACATAGCTCAAGGATGACAGTCATGTTCAATTTTACATCTGACATCAGAAAAGCTGACGATTGCTGAATTGACTTTTACCATTTTTTATCTTGGTAAGCATGAGAAAGAAAGTTGAGCTTGGAAAAATTATTGCCCAGCAGTTAATGGGATTATCTTTCAGATAAAACCCAAAGTTGATCTTAATGCTTTAGTGACTGTTGAAACAATATCCAATGTGCCAATCGTTATCTCAGTTAACAAACTGACAGAACAGATGCAGTGTCAAGAAAAACTCCATGAGGTATTTGGGATTTATGAACAAATCACATAAAAGGGGAATGTGGCCCTGCAGGAGCTGAATGCAGCCCCATGGAAGTGTTCACGTGCAGCATGCTCAAGAGGCAAGGCTATGGCGAGGGCTTCTGCTGGTTCTTCCAGTATATTGACTGATGTTTGGACAGTGAAAACAGAGTTTTACTTATCTGGACTGATCCTATTCATAGCTTCTTCATGAACTTTTTTAATAGAACAAAGAAAGCTCTCCAACCACCTTTGGCATTGAGAAGCCAAGAGACTCTGTCAGCTCTCTCATCGCCCAACACTGACATATGCTCTTCTTCACACTGTCTGGAGGTAACATTGCCCATATGTTGGTGCAGATCAGTATCCAGGAACTTGGAAGCTGGCAAGATTTGCTAGGTAAACCTGTCTGCCATCATGGCACAACTGAAATGAAAAACATGCCTCACCACTGTGGTTGATTTAAAAAGAAGTGATTCTATTTTTAAAGGAAACATTAATGTAATCAGTTTCCTTTCTAACTTTGTGAGTTTACAATTTATTTGGTTCAGAGTTTTCTATTCCTTTTTTTAAAAATCTAGTAAATGGCATTTAGATACTTCATAAAATTATGCACAGATACATGTTGGAGGCCAGAGCTTAGTCAAGTGAACTTACTCCTGTTGAGTTGGCAGGTTGGTGAGAGAAGCCACCCAGTCTAATTGCCTTGAAGTAGGTGGCATCACCTTGTGAACAGAGAACCAGGAAAGGGTAGAACCCTGACCTTGCAGTTGCAGCAGGTTTCTACTGTGACATCCTAGCATTATTCCTCATTACAAAGTGTAGAGCAGATTTTTCACTGCACAGGAGTTAATTATAGAGTGGGTTGTTTTATTAATTTTTATTATTATTATTATTTTCACTTATAAAGTTACAAATTTCAGCCAGTCTTTGCTTTTAACTGTTGGGAAGTTTCATTTCTTTCTATAACACCTTTTTCATTTTCAGTTATAAAAAATGATGTTTGCCTCAAAAAAGAGTTAAGAACATCTCCTATCTTGTCATATACTGCAGTTGTGTTGGTTACTTTTGCATAGATTCCAGGGAGAATTTTTCTGAATGGGAGAGTCACACAGGACAAAGTTATCAGCTTAAGTGCTCTAAATTCTGTGATTTGAGAAATTAAAAATCTGGGGTTGTAGCATTTTGTTGCATCTTGGAAAGATTTACTAAGTGGGCTTTAAATTTTCCACTTGGTATCTTTATTGGAATTTTCATGAGCTCTTATCAGTTATCTTTTTTTCCAGGGTGGTATTTAAAGGTTAGCATCTACAGCTTTTTCTCTTAGTTATAGAAATTCTCTTGGTGACTTTTGTTTATCTCATATGATTTTTAAGATTTTTTTGAGGAATTCATTTAATAAATAACACATTCTTAAAGGAAACCCTCTCCCTTGAATTGAATGTCATAGTTGGGTGTCTAGGGCAGAGTAGGCTGCTTTCTTATCACATTATGTACATATCACCAGAGTTCATTCAGGCAGGACTCTAAAGAAGAGGTGATTATGTAAGTCACTGACAATACTCGATGCTCCGCCCTGGGTAAATTATGCCTTTAATGAGCTCAGTGGCAGAAATCATCAAAGCCAGGCCTAGCTGCTGAGAGCCCTTGAGATGATTTTCTAATTAGCTAGTGACAGAAGTGGCTGTCAGGACTGCTCTCCTCTGGCTTCCAAGGGTCAAGCCTCTCCTTGGTGCATTGCTATTTGCAGAAGCAGCTGTCTCTCGCAGAGACCCACAGTTCGGATGCTTCCAGGCCAGGAGACTCTGGTCTTGACAAGCACATTAGAAGAGTGGAAGTAGGAGCGATATTCACATTTCCAACAAAGGGGCTGTTCCTTCTGGCTGAAGGAAGGGTTGAGGACCCTACTCCACACTGTATTCATCACTCATCCTGGGAAACTCCATGGGGCCTCCAGCAGCTGGGACCAGCTGTACCCAGGGGTGTCACTCTCACCACCTGAAGGAGAAGGTCCCTGGTAAAGAAACACGGAGGCTGGTCTTCCTTCAGCTGCATAGTTAGTGACTTGGAATAGGACAGCTTTGAGGGTCCAGCTGCCCCAGCGTATTCTTGCCTCTCGGCGGTGGCAGGGTGGTAGAAAGGGGAAGAGCTCACCTTTCTGGAGCTTTTAGTTCCTCTGAGCAAAGGGGTCTCTGTTTTGTTTTCCAGATATTTCTCCTGGTCTCTTCCTCCAGCCGTCCTGGGAGCATAATGATTCCTTCACACTGTGGCCCCCAGGCTTCCTGCCTCCATATAATTCTATTTAGTGAAATGTTGCATCAGTGCTCTTCAGAATCATCTGAAGAAGCTTCAAAATATTCAGGTGCTTAGGTGGTCCTCTAGATGGAGTAACTCAGAGTGTCTGGGGACAAGTCTCAGGCATCAGTATTTGTGAATTTCCCTAGCAGGACCAACTTGCAGCCAGTGCAGGGCACCTTTATCTAGAAGGTGAGGCCATGTCAGAGCCCCTGTCTTGTCCCAGGGAGGGATGAGGCCTCCTCTTCTGTGGCAGTCTAAGTAGGTACTGTGCCAGGCCTCTCCAGGAGTGACTCCTGCTCTGACCAGCTCAATAACTCTGACAAAAAAGGGTCCACTGCTTAATGTCAGCATGCTTGGGGTAAAAACAGATAATCCCAGGAACTTTGACCTACCAAGCACTGGAGAACCTGGTTGGGGATGTTAATCATAACACATATAGTGCTTATTGGTGCCAAATATTGTTATGGTTCAAACACCAGCTTATTTAGCCCATATACTATGATGTTTCCCCAAATTCCAGGTGTTCAAAAATCACCTTCCCCACCCTACACTGTCAGCTGAATCAAACCTCTTAGTAACACAAACTGACGATTGCCTCTTGACTTTGGGGAAGAACTTCTCTATCAGCCCTGTATTTTCCAATCTTCTGTTCTTCAGGTGCATATGGTTTTGTTATTATTATGATTTTGTGTTGAGGGCAGTGACTCTTGGTATCCACTCAACTCTTTCCTTATTTCAGTAATTTTTAAAATATAAGATACTTTTACCAATCTCTGCATGTCACTCTTGACCCAGGCCTAGAGTTTGAGGCATGGTAGAACTTGACAACAAAATAGGGAAATAGGACAGGTAGAAGAGTGTCCTTCTCAGGATGAGTTAAACATTACCTCACATGTCCCCCTCCACCCTCATCTCATGAGAGAGTCAAGGAGCCTGATTGCTTACTCTCTGGGGAATCCACTGTTGCTTGAGTAGTTTGCATCGCAAATGCTTCTCTGATTCCAACCTAAATATGAAAGTTGTGAAAGAATATTTATGAAAACAATATGATTCTCTACTCTGGGCCTTGGACACACAGGTCATTTCAGTTTAATCTCCACCAATTCCTAATATTGTCAGTGAAGTTCACATCCAACTTTTCCTCTACTAAACCCTTTCTGTATGATGTTCTGGGGAGAACAGTGACAGCCCTTTATAAGTTAATCCAGTGCTTAACAAACTAATTTTTTGCCACTTAATATATTAATGAATAAAATTAAAATGGAGGGTCTCCCTTTATTAGAGTAGTCATATATCCTGGTTTGCCTAGTCAACATAACTACTGCTAGAGCTTCTTCCACTCCCAAAATCATCTGGTTTGAGCATAACTCACTATCAAGTTGTGAGTCAAGGCAGAAAGTGGTCCACCTGTCAGCAAAGTTTGCTCTGTTTTGGTCATTTCTACAAAGTAGAGATAATATGTTTCCCAACGTATCTCAGGATTATTTTAAATACAAGTTAGATTTGAAAAGACTGTCAGTAGAAACCTATATACAGCTAACAACAAAAGTAATGATAATGCAGGGTAGGTTTTCAATGGCCTACATCATCCCCTTTAACCTTTGCCCTCTGAATACAGCCAACGAGTGAAACCTCAAACGGTGTGGGCCATGTAGGGGCAGGCAGATCTCAAGTCTCATTTTCCAGGTTGTCCCTTTAAGACCACTCCAAGAAGGGTAGAAGAAGAAATAAACAGGACAGATAATGCTAACTGAGTGTTGCCCACAACTAGGTACTCTTCTAGTCATGGCATGTGTACCAATGTGATAGATCCTCACAGCACCCAAATAGGTACTTACTGTTATCAGGCTCACTTTCCAGATGTGGAAACTGAGGCATAGAGAGACTGAGGAGCTTGTCCAACAATGCATATCTGATAAGAGGTAGAGTTGGATTTGAACCAGGCAGCCTAGTTTCAATGTCATATCACTACTGGGTCCTGCCCTGTCTGACCTGTGTGGGCCTGGAATGCCCCAGGCCTGCTGGACTCTGACCCCCACTGCAGTAGTGCTGGTATAAGCACACAGCTCTTGCCTTTACTCTTGTAACAGCCCCAAAGGCTCTCTATGCAGACCTGACAGACCTGGACCCTAAACCAGAGAGTTATACAGACCCCAGTTCTGACCCTGACACCCTGGCTTATCTAGGTTTCCTGCTTTTCCACAACTTTGGATGAGGACCCTAGGTATCCATTGGGCACACAAGATAACCCCAGTCTGTTGCAGCCTCAACAATCCTCATCATTGCCCATGACATCCCAGGCACCCAATACTGCTGCCACATTGCACCCCATTCTCCAGGTCCCCAGCAGGGTCTGCTTTGACATCTTCTCTCTCTAGAGGCTAATTTTGTCCTCACTGCCATGGCCATCTTCTGCTCCTTGTCACCTTCTCTGTGAAGCCTTCTGTAGCTCTCACTATTGCTACCCTTCCTCTGTGATGTCAGGCACTTTGCTATATGTCTTCTTGAGTAGTGGAGAAAATCCAAGGTCCTTGCAGCCCTGAAAACCTCATAGTGAGGCAGCCTGTACTTATCTTCATTATCACTTGTTGAATGAATGAATGAATACTCAGTCTCCCTGTCTCCAGACCTCCAGAAATGCTGGTTTTGGATGTTCCCATTGTAGCATGCATCACACTCAATGTGGACTGCTTTCTATTAACCATGGAAGACAGTGACACATATGTACCTTATTAAATTGTAACAATGCTGGTCCAAAAAGCCAGTGGCACAGGGAAGCCAACAGGCCATGAAGGGTAAGCTTAAAATGAAGAGCTCATCACTGAGGGCCAGGTTCAGCAGGTAGATGTTGGTGGCTGTCTTCATCTTGACATAGGGGAGGATGACAAAGAAGATCAGTACATTGCCCACCAGACCTATCAAGCAGACCACATATATGCATTGGATGGTGATCATGCTTGCTACCCTCATATCCCCTATTTCTGCTGCCAGTGACTTCTGTGGGGAGCCGCTTGTGCTGGCCACCTGGAGCCAGGTTGTCCCTCGAGATCCTCAACCAAGGGTGGCAGCCTGGGGCAGCAGGAGAATGGTGAATGTATGAGGGGGGCGGGGCAGAGAGACAAAACCAGGACACGTTAAGAGGATAACTTTCTAAAATAGAGATAGGAACATTTCAAAGATTCACATGATTAGCAGAAAAACAGGAAATAAATTTCAGGGAAGGGAGGGGTCTAACCATTAAATGGACAAAGAGTACAGCAGAAGTGAGGTATCCAGGAGTTTGGAATAACCCTGGGACACCTCTGCATTGGGCCCAGAGGGGACTCTTAGTAGAGAGGTAATTTAAGTGTCTCCAGTCCAGGGTTCAAGGGGAAAGCCCCAAATTCCTCCCTCCATCCAAATCTGTTCTCCTTGGCCTCTCCCCCAAATCCTTGCACCATCTAGAATGACAGAAGCACCATTGCCTTCCTTGCAAGGGTTTCTCCCTTGGAAGCAAAGATGAAAATAGAGACAGAAGAAAGGACAAGACTTATTTAAGGTATGTCCATAAAGGAGAGGGGGACTGCAAGGACAAATCTTGTAAATGAGTCCACTCGGGTGGCAGAAACTGAGGACAGAGATTGGGGTTATCTACTGTGTTGCACAAGTGCTGATCACACCTGCACTACCTCCTACCCCCAAATAAAGCCTGGATGAATAGCAGTGGGAAGACTGCATCACCCCCTCTGAAAGTTTACCTCAAGCTTGCATCATCTTAGTTCCCAATCCTGGTGGCTTGGGAACCACTTTCAGAGACACCAAAGCTCTTTCAGAACTGTGTTGGGGGCTCAAACAGTCCATCACCCCACAGCCCTGGGGCTCGAAGGGACAGCATCATCCTCATGAAACTTTTTTTGGGAAAATCCCAACTTGAATTGTCCTGAGCCCTTGGCCAACTAGCTATGGATAGGTTTGTGGGGAGGGGAGTGGGGAGATGGCTATAGGCTGGGCTGTCCAGCCCAGAGTAGTCCAGGCCCAGGTGTGAATTCACATTCTCTGGAATTTGAGGCAGGAGGAAACCAAGATCTGAACATTGACCCTTTCAGACTGCCCCATCCCCATGCATATTTCAGAGACCCTGGCGGAAATGCATCTCCCAAAACAGCCAGGTTGCACGGTGGAGATTTTCAAACATCTGGCTTTAGTGCCCGTTACCTCTATTTAAGTGACTCCCATGCACAGAGCAGCTGGATCAGAGGTTGGCCTTCCTTTGTGGCATCTCTGCCTCCATGTACCCATCTTCATTCTCTGCGCCCACCCCATCTCAGTCAACCACAGAGAAATCTACCTGAGAAGGTCTTGGGATTTGCCATGGCTTAGAGTGTCATGGCTTGGGTAGGCTGGGGCTGGAGCCACTGACAGACCTAGAACTCACTCATACATAAGTAGAAGCCTCAGGTTCCACTGTTATGTTGCTATAAAGTGAGTTTAGTGATGGGACAGACCCTACATGTCTTCCAGAATTTAAAGGGACAGGGGACAGCACAGAGAGCCAGAGGATGTCAAGCACTGAACAATTGGCTCTTTGCTGTGAGGTTAAACCCCTGCCATCCTGGGTGCCTCATTACTGAAAGGGAGGACTCAAGGATCCCCGGCTCCATGGTTGTGAGTCCACAAGAGCAGAGTGGAGTGGTGGGGTCGGGGAGTGGTCTGCAAAGAGTTGGAGAAGGCAGGATCTGGAGTGAGGTCTGGATCCCAGTGGAGCCATGGGCAGGAGGGGCTGAACAGTGGGGGCAGTGAAGGTGGGGAAACTTGGTGGGGCACAGGCCCCCAGAAGCCCCTATGTAGGCAGAGCAGGGAGACTCTAGCACATCTGCACAGGAGCTGGTGCCCAGCAGCACACTCATCCCCTTCACCATTCTCCTGCTGCCCCAGGCTGCCACCCTTGGTTATGAGGATTCTGAGGGACACCCTGGCTCCAGGCAGCCATTGCAAGTGGCACCCCATAGAAGAGTCAGTGACAACAGAAACAGGGGGACATGGGGGTAGCAAGCATGGTCGCCATCCAATGCATTTATGCAATTTGCCTGGTAGGTCTGGTGGGCAATGCACTGGTCATCTTCGTCATCCTCCTCTACATCAAGATGAAGACGGCCACCAACATCTACCTGCTGAACCTGGCCGTTGCTTATGAGCTCTTCATGCTAAGCTTACCCTTCATGGTCTGTTGGCTGCCCTGAGCCACTGGTCTTTTGGGCTGGTGCTGTGTGGTGCTCAGCTTGGATGACTTTAACATGTTCATCAGTGTCTTCTGTCTTAAATGCTCAGCATGGACCTACACTGCTCACGGCCGCATACCAGCAGTCCAGCATGGCTAAGCTAATTAATTTGGGTGTGTGGCTGTCTTCGTTGCTTGTGACCCTTACCATTGCCATCTTCTTGGATGCCCAGCCAGCTCAGAGCAGCCTGGCCTTGGCCTGGAACCTACACTGGTCACACTCAGCCTGGTGGGTAGTCTTCATGGTCTACACTTTCTTATTGGGCTTGCTGTTGCTGGGCCTGGCCATTAGCCTGTACTACCTGCTTATCATGTGTAAGATGATGGCAGTGGCACTAAGGACTGGCTGGCAGCAGCAGAGATGCTCAGAGAAGAACACATGTCTGGTGCTGATGGTGGTAGCTGTCTTTGTGCTCTGCTGGATGCCTTTCTATGTGGTGTAGCTACTGAAAGTGTGACCAGCCTGATGCTACCATCAACCATATGTCCCTCATCCTCAGCTATGCCAACAGCTGTGCCAATCCCATCCTCTATGGCTTGCTCACTGACAACTTCTGCCATTCTTTGCAGCAGGTTCTGTACCTGTGCTGCTGCCTCCTGGATCCTGCTGGTCATTCTGAGGAAGAGCGCCTGGACTACTATGTCACTGCTCTCTAGAGCAGAGGTGGGCCAGCATGTATATGTTCACCAATACCTTGTCAGCAGGAATCTGTGCAACCAAAATTCAGTTGCAAGCAGGTGCTCTGCACCAGTACCATCACCTTCTGAAGAGCCCTTTTTACCACCTACCCTGTGGGACCACTCCAAGGTGGTCTGCACCACCCTTCCAGCCCAGCAGACTGCCTTTCCTGGATGTTCACCTAAGAACCACCATCTCTTTCCCACATGGCCATCTCCCAGTCTGGGTGCCAGCCCCAAGAGCATCAGAACCCTTCTGCTTTCTCCTTTCTCCAGGACTCTGGCTCTCAGAAAGACACTTCTGTGGGGACAGGACTCCTTTGTGAACTGGTCTAGGATATTAGTCACTCCTGAACTGTTGGCTATTTTTCTAGGGGTGAAAAACAGGAGAATGCTAAGGAGGAATAGCCACCTGCATGTGACTTGTTACAGCAACTCTGCATGAGAAAAGACTGTCTAAGGGTGGAGGCTGCCCTTGCTCTTGCTCTATGTAGATTCTGTTTTGTGGTGGGACATAGCAAGTATGAAAAGTAAGGAAGAAAAATGCCTGCAAGGACAATCCCTTTGCTTCTGTTCCTGGGCTCTTGTGCTAAATGAGATTTATGTGTAACAGCCTGGGACACAGGCTCTGTCCTCCCTAGGGCCAATGCCTGCTTACAAACACAAGAGTCACCTTAGTTGTCTTAGGCCAGTAGCAACCTTCCTGTGAGTAGAAAAGGTTTGAAGAGACTTTACATAGGGATTGTTACAAGGCACAAAACCAGGTCAGTAAAAAAAAACAAAACAGAGAAGATAAATTCACCTAGTTCCTATGATGTGATTTCTTTCTTTCTTTTTTTGCCCTGACCCTTTGCTGTGATAGCATGGTACCTCATGAAGGTGGAAGTTTATACTGTGGCAGTGAGGTGGAGGGGAGCCAGGGGAAGAAGAAAGAAGACCTGAGAATGCAGGTAGAAATCAGCCCAGATTTTGGATAGAGTAGGCTGCTTGCTCTATCACTCCTGTTAATAAAAAACCAACATTTAGTAAAGCATTAGCTAGATATAGATAATAAACATTTAGACTAAACACAGTGCAAGGCCATAATTTTTTGCCTGATGTTAACCCGATGATAAATTATCTCTCCCCCAAAGAAAGTCTGCTTAAGAGGAGCTTCAGTACTGTTTTCTGATAAAAGCAGAGGTGAGGGCTGAGGAAATGTTTACAATGCATATGCTGGAATTTGAAGTGAAAACATGCCATTAAATATTAATACAGTGCTATGTGGGAGACTCTAGCTGGCCTACCATAGTAAATGAGACTTCTGGGTTTGGTTGGCCTAGTCCTGATGATGAGAAGAAAATATGGGGGAGAGAGGGAGGGGATCTGAATAGAGTGCCCTCAGTTCTTCCCAGTGGTCAGCATCTAGAACTCACACCTTCCAGCAGGAGGGCTTCAGAGAAAACATTCTGGACCCATTGGCCAGGCAGATGTTACCTGTCCAGGGCCTTCTCAGGCAGCCAGTAGGTTGTCCAAACTGGATATAGGGGACACTCTGGGAAGCTGAAGAAAATCATCAAGGCACGATCAAGAAGGCAGCTTGAGGATATGCTCTGATTACCGTGGGGCAGGGCAGCTCATTTCTGAGTGAGGAAGAGGCAAAAAAAGGCCCTCCCTGAAATATTCCAGTCAGTCAAGGTTTCACCAGATGTGAGTGAGTGCCTGGTATATGGGAGAGCTGAGTTCTGCTCCAAGGTATAGGTGTCATATGACACAGGTAAGTGAATCAGCCCCAGGACCTTCACAGTTCTGCCTGTGAAATCGGATGCTCCTTCTAGTACTAGAACATGGTGACTCTCAGAGGTCAAAACTTGTGCTTTTTCCATGCTGTATATTTTAACTTACCTCTTACTGAATGAAAAAACAAAATGCCTTGGTCTAAACTGTGTTTGGACATAAAACTATTGGATACTGACCCTTCCAGTGGCCAGCCAGCAGAATTATGTGTTAGAAGAGATCAGTGCTGATCCAGTGGGTCTCACTGGGCTGGTGGGCCAGATGAGATGTTCAAGGTGTGCACGTTTGGGTGGTCCACATCTGTCTTAGAGAGAACATGTGTAGCCAAGTCTGTACTACGTACTGGAGACATGACTGTGGATTGGAAGCTCCTAACTTAAGATGCAGAACTCCTTAAACTTGCAAATACCCATGCAGAAACATGTGCATGCACACATAAACACACCCATACATGAACCACCCCTAACTTGTCAGTAGCCACTAGAGTTACCTGGGGAATCTGAAGTAAGTCAGTGCTGCTGTCTGTGCCCCTTGTGTAACCATAATTTCTTTGCAGTCTTTAAAACTGAACTATTTCTTTGTTTCCAAGTGCCAGACAATGTCTGGCAGAGTGGGCACTTGATAAATGTGGTTGAACTGAGCTGCAAGGACACCTCAGGCTGATGACAGTGAGGCAAGTGGTTCTGGCACTGACAATTTCTGAAATGAGTGTGGGCTTCTGGGCTTTTCTCAGCCTGGGGGCGTGGGGTGGGGATATTTCTCTTCAGTCTGGCACAGTGACTCTCATGGGGCAAACTCACTGATGAACAAGATGGGGCACTGACTAGGGGGTCTTGACAACATTCATGCTTGGTTGAGTATTTTAAAATGCAACATTTTTAACATAGTTAGGGATATCTGAAGGAGAGACAGCCTTAGGGGATGGAAAGAAAAGTCACTAGGAGGTAGGGACTTCCGCAGCAGCCAGGTCCTGTAAACAGTGACTTACCCTCTCTAAGTCTCAGCTTCCCACTTCAACGATGCACAAAGGAAGGTTGTGAGTTTTGAGTTCTTTCCAGATATAAACTGTGCTTTCTCAAAGACCCTGATAAGACATGTTAACCAAGACAAGGCAAGGCTGAAGACAGCATTTCTTTATGCTTAATGCCCTCTCAATCACCTGTTAAAAATGAGCATCACCACTTCCCTTGGCCCCATGGTAATAAATCACACAGGAGAGGTGGCATGGGTGGAGTCCCATTAGCCATTCTCTTCCTCAGCTGCAGAGCCTTCTCAGTTTCTGGGGCTGAATGACTCAGCAGCAGCAAAGCAAACCCATAAAACTCTTCCTCATGGTTCCTGTGCAGCAAGACTGCAGTGAATTGAGGTCAGTGATGGAGACAGCCAAGGTCTTGAGGGCACTGACATGTTTCACCTCCCTGGCAAAGGCTGTGAAGGTGCTTTTACCTTAGTATACCAGGAGGAGCAGCATTTAGCTGCAACATGAGTGAAAGCATTTATTTTTTATCACAGGAAAAAACAGTCTTCAGGCAACTCCCAATCAGTAAACTTGCTTTGCCTTTTAAAATTACATTTAATTTACTGTCAAGTGAGAAGTCAGGTGTTTAATTTTTACAGGTGATCGGGAAGATGATATTTGGACATGGCTCACACAATCACTCATTGGACTTCTTGCCTCATTTGTCAGCACTATGCCTTTGAGCCGAGATGAATACTATTTTTACAGTAACCTTTAAATTCTGGCTGCACTTTCATTAAAAAACATCTTACTTAGCATTGTTAGTTGCTAAAGGCAGATTTTAACAGGTAAAACAAGCACATGTGTCATGTGTTGGCTGTGCTACCTCAGAAATCAGACAAAGAAACCTAAGCAGTATCTGAGCAAATCCCCAAGAATTTGTGTGTGGAAGCCTTCTCTGACAGGTTCTCAGTTGCAAATTATCAGCATCTCTCACACTCCCTTACCCTAAGTGTATGACAGAATAGCCTCAAATTCCTTAAGCACAAATGTCAAAATTCTAAGATTCTGTCTTTTGTCATAACTCTACAGTGTTGCCCACCACCTGCATCATGCACACTTGACACTCAGCTCTTTGAAGGTGGGTGGAGGTGTAGGCACATAGGTGGGTTTGTGTGCACATGAGCATGCATGCATGTAGCATGCTAAGTGCTGCTTCCTGCTAGAAATGCAGCAGCTTTGAGGTTCAGGGGGAGCGTCCACAGACAACTCCCTTGTTCTCATGAAGCTTGGATGTTGATTAGTAGCAAAAGATGAACATTAATCTGATAAGCACAGAACTGAGACAGCAAACCTAAACTGAAATAAAAACACACAAGAAAAGACTCTAGTTTTAATGAGATGACATACTAAAAGAACCTGACCTTGTCTTAGAGAGTGGCTGCATGGAAATTAACCAGAAGAAAGGGGTTTGGTAGAAGGTGTGAAGAGCTCTCAGCAGAAGGGACAGCATGTGCAAAGGGTCTTTGGATGATGCCCAACCAGCTGGAGGACTTGGTAGACACAAATCAAAAATGCCTCATAAGCCCCCTTGAGGATGTGGGACTTTGCCATGGGACAGCATTAACAAGCTCTAATGACAGTCTTGGTCTACTTGGCAAAGAAACCCGTCAACTCTTGAGTCCTTGTGAACCAGGGCATACAAACATGCATTTTACTTTTGGGGGGAGGGCAGCAGGAGGATCCTGTCTGTCCTTCTCATTTCAACATTTAGCAACTTTTTACATACTGGAAGGCAGTGCCCTTAGTCATATAACTAAATTGATTTAGTGTCCAATAAGAAAGGATATTTTTGAAATGGGGAAGAACCAATATATATATATATATAATATATATATATATATTAAATCTAAAATCATTAACTGTGTTGCCTAGAATGGGAGTAATGACTCTGCTAAAAATAAAACCTATGGCTTCCTATTATCAAAAGACATCATGAAGTATAGAGCTGAAATGTCTGGGTCAAAATAACTTGGGGCTGCCCAAATGCAGTGCTGGCACAATGTGGACATGTGGTGGGCAGGATAAGAGAATAGACTTGGAGACTTGCAGATCAGGGTCAGAACACTCCCTTACCAGTTCAGTGCAACTGCAGGGAAGCTACATGACCCTGCAGAAAGAACAGAACAACAGGATCTACCCCTAACCGTTCAGTACCTCCATGTTCCCCAGAGGAAGGCAGGTGGTGACCAAATGACAGATAAGGAAGACAAGGGGCTGATGCAAGGAGGCAGGGCTGGTTTTGAAGGGCGTTCTTTTTGTGGAAGGTGGGCTTTCATTCTCATGAAAATGAAATTGCACTAAAGCAGGAGGCAGAAGGAAGAGGGAAGAAGTGGGAAGATTGTGGAAAAGTCCCTTTCTTCCTTGCTGGGTAGTTGAACAAAGGTTTCTGTGAGTCATCCAGTGTTGAGTAAGCAGTTAGTACCAGCCTACCAGGAGGGTGATGGAGAAGAGCTGCCATACATCAAATATTCAGAAGAGAGCAGGTTTAACCTGAGAATAATATTGGTCATGAATGTCCTATTAAAAAATATATATTTATTTCAGGCAGGAGTCAGGGAAATGTCTGGTCTATGGCCCCTAAGGGAGGTCATTGTTCTCATGGACCCCACGTTAAAAGCTTGGTATTTTTCACTGGATCCCTGCAACCCTTCTGCTGTTTGCTCTCTGTTTCCAGGGGCGTGACTTGGAGCATAGCACACCAGGATTCTTTTGTCTTTCGCAATCACGCTTTCAAAACACTCCTAAAAGAATTTTGATTTTGTTAGAATCTGATGTTAAAACAGTATTTCCTTTCTTTTGTGAGAGGAAACCAGTTGTTTGCCTACATCTGAACCTACTGACCAAAAAAAGGGAGGAAGTTCTTTCTTTAAACAAAAAGAGATTGTGCTAAACCCAGGCACAAATTCTATAAAAGAAAAAAAAGAAAAAGGTGATGTTGCCTATATTATTTTAAGAAGAAATGCCTGAAAAGGTCATGAGTTGTGTTTTAAAGGAGCTTGGGGACTCCCCACCAGAGTCATGACCATGGTGAAAATATGCTTTTATATATATTTTTGTAACCTCAGTTTTTCTTGAAGAGATGATATAATGATTAACCCATATTTAACACATGAGCAACAGGAGTCCCAAAAAGTTAGAACTTGAGAATCCTCTGTCACCTAGCTCTGTCAACATCCAGAACATCACCTAGGAACCTAAGAAAGGAGTGTAGTGGTTTGCTACATGGAATGCAAGTGAACAACACCCTCATTTCCTTTGTCTTGTTTTTGTTTTGGTTTGTTCGTTCATTTGTTTGTTTTCTGCTTATTTATATACTTCTGGTGGGCTGCCAAGATTTTTAGAAGATCAAGTCCAGAACTTAGGGTGAATGAGTAGGGCACTGAGAGATATATGAGCTGGGTTTCGCTAAAAACTGATAGTTGAAGGTAAAGAGTCAGGTAAACAAGCTTTCTGGCTGTTGCTTAGAACTGGTTATCTTTGTGATTCAAATGAAAACAGAATTCTTGGTGTGGGGTGATCCTGAAGGGGAGTTGGAAAATAGTAAACCTCAGGATGGAAAAAGCCATCATCTTACATGTATAGATCACTCCAATGGCAGCAAAGCAGGAGGGGCCACAGGGAGCTTTCTGGTGTGATGAAAATGTCCTATGTATTGAGGATGGCAGTGGTTCCACAAGTACATGTGGTCTTCAGAGTTCATAGAACTGTTCACTAAAAGGAGTAAAGTTTACTGTATGTTAATTATATCACAATTTCAAAATAAAATAAAATAAATAAAATAAATTAATAAAATAAAATAGAATAAAAAATAGTGTAGTAACCAGTGTTTGGGCTTAGCCAGCTCTTTCAGGGGCCTGCTCCTAATGGCCAGCACTTTCCAGGCAGATCTTAATGCTTCTAGTCCCTAATCAATGAGCTGTCTCTATTTGAATCTTAGGTTCCTCTTTCCCACACAGAGAAAGAGGAAGAGGACCAAATGTACATACATTTTTGTGACAGAGTTCCAAAAGATCCCTGCATTTTAGTTGATGATGCTGCCTACTTTGAGAAGATGAAGATGGCAGTAGTCATTATTTCTGAGTGGTTAATCTCTAATGTGCAGTAGGGAAAATCCTCTCACAGGAAGGAGTCACAGAGGTGCCTGTGACTTCCCCTGTGGGAAAGTTAAGTGCCCAGACCTACCACCTGCTTGCAATGCCTCAGTAGGAGGACAGTTGAGAAAGTTTAGAATTTGCCTCAAGGTCTCACTGTGAGAAGTTGTGCACAACTGGGCCTGTGCATCAATTTGAACTGATGTTTCTCTTTTGCAAGTTCCTCTTTGGTGTTGCTAACTTGAGTGTCCCTTCATGGCAGCTGAGGGGGAGGGGGAGAGTACAAGGGTGCCCCTCCCCCTCCCAGATTTTGGTTCTTCCTAGGCTGGAGCCAATTTGCTCTTTCTCCTTTGGGTCCTAAGAAAGCAAGTGGGGCACTTAAAGGTGTGTTCTCTCTTTCTCTGTGGCCTCCCTGGGAACAAAATGGAGGGTATCTGTGCACTCCATCTTTTGATGGACCTTGGGAACAGGGTTAATTGATCTTGGGAGCAGGGCTACTTCTCCCCTTGTGCCAACATATCCCTTGCTTAGCTCTGTTCAATGTCCCAAATCCCATCATGACCCTTCCTCTAGAATTGACAGCATTCATTCTAAGTGACTGCACCTTGACTTGAAACAATACTTTCTACTTTCTGCACAACATTGAAGTTACCCTTACGATCCTCAAGATCTCAATATAACCTTTCTCTTCATTCACTTATGCATCCACTAATTTAATGGCATATAAACTGACATTTACCAGTCACCTACTGTGTGCAGGAATTTGTGATCACTCACCTCATCTAATCTTCATGGAAACCCTGTAAAGTGGCCCAGATAGCACCTGTTTTTGTAGCCTTAGAGGGGTTTTATGATGCTCATGGTCAAGTGACCACTAGATGTCAAATCTAAGTGTATATGACTCACATTTTATGCTTACAAGAGAAACTCTGCACCCGTCTGCCCATGGAAACACATAATTAAGGCTAGAATTGTTACATTCCTATACAATTTCACTTCAAACACCACCACACTCTTATTAAAACTCCCTGTACCTAGAAGTCAACATCTTTATACTGGCCTATAGTCCCCAATCCCCCTACACTTTTACTTCTCCATTTCCACATCTTCAGCCTCATCTTGACTACCCTCCTGCTTGCTCACTATGGTCTATGCCCTCTGCCAAGACTCTTCCAGGCTCAGGACATTTGCATGTGCTGTTCTTTTTACCTGGACTGCTCTCTTTTCCACTTCACATTTGACTAACTCCTGCTCCGCCTCAAGTCTAGTGTTAAGGTCAGTTTATCAAAGATGTTTCTCCAGTCCTCTAATCTAAATCCTGATTTTCTGTTTTGCTATGCTTCTCTTACCCAGTTTTTATTTGTTACTACAGGTGGTGGTCAGTTGGAGTATGGGCCTGTTGGCCACCTCAGAGGGGTGGGACACATATGGGCTGCACAGAGGATGTGAGTGTGCCAAGATCCAGTGGTGTCAGCAGATTCCAACTGGCTCCCCACATGTGTGGGCAATGTGTCCAGTGTCAGAAGGCAGGCTGAGGTCTGCAGCATCTCCAGGCTTTCTGATTGCAGATTCTACAGCCATTCCCACTACTTTATACAGTCAGAAAGCACCAGGGAATCTCCTCCATGGGCCGAGATGGTGGCAAGATGAGGTTTTTACACTGGGTATGCTGGAAACCTAGAAAGATGAATGGGTAGCACCCCATCAAGCCAAAAGCTAAAAAGATGAATGGAAGGACATGAGTACACCAAAAGCTAGCAAGAAAATTGATAGAAAAAAGCACCTGTCCCTACCCCTACAAAAACTGTGGGCTTGAGCAGGAAGGGGAGATGATCTTTGAGACCGGAGCCCACCATTCTCTCAGGTCACAGCACCTGAATAAACCTCTTTCCTTTTGCACCAGCACCTTTATCACATGTTTGGCTTTTATTGCAGCAAGCAGTCAAACCTGCATTTTCGCTTACAGTATTGGGGTATCTGCTGAGATAGCATGGACCACATTAAGTCCCAGAGGACTCAGGTCAGGTACCAGCTGCTTGTGACAGGCCCACGAGGGAGTGGGACTGTAGGGATTTCCTAGTAGTTGCCAAGAGATTTTTGCGGTAAGTTTTCCTGTACTCCATCTCAAGGCATCAGTCTCCTGAAATGCTTGGCTGGTGAAAGTAAACAGGTTTCTGGGGAGCACACAGACTCTAAGACTAGGTAAGTCAAACCAGCATGAACACGGGGGGTCCTCTATTCCTGCTACTTGGCCTTTGTGCCATTTAATTTCATTTAAAACCATCTGCAGTACCGGTGGCAGACTATACCTGCTGCTTAAGCTTTGTACCTCTTAGGGCAGATTAGAGCCATTTGTGGTACTAGTTGGCAGGCTATCCCAGCTGCTTGGGCTTCATGACACTTGGGTTTTGAACCACTTGACCTTTGTGTCATTTGGGTCCAGTCAGGATAACTTGAGGTATTGTCTGACTGGAGATAACATACTAAAACTTGTGTATGAGCACTTATTTGGAATAATAGAATTATGGATCCAAGTTTTGTTGACATGTTTCCACATTGTTTTGCGCCTTTCTATGGTTATAGTTTTGGGTTTGTACTTTTGTGCTGAAAGGGGTTTTAGCTCCTTAAGGGAGCCCACTGGGCTGAATTTTAGCATATTTGTTCATGTACAACTATCATCCAATGAAAAGAAGGAACCAATTTTCTATGATAACACAGCTTGGCCTAAGTACACTTTAGATTATGGCAAAAAAAAAATGGCCCTTAAATGGTTCTCTAAATTACAACATCATAGAGTTGAAATTATGTTGTCAATGGTCAGGGAAATGGGATGAAATCCCATATTTCCAGATGTCTATGCCTTTACGCAATAGAGATTCAGCACAAAAAGGGTACAACCAAATGATACAGAGAAGAAAACTGGCTTCAAAACCCTTCCCGATAGTAAGACACAAGAAGAAAAGGAAAATGAGGCAACGAATCTCTTTAATGCCCTGAAACTAGGAGGCCTAGGATTAGCAGCAGGAAGCTTTCCCTGGCCACCACCCCCACTGTTAGATATCCTTGAATGAGGACCCAGAGGGGCAACAGCCCTACCATGGTATGACGAAGAAATTGTCTCCCCTTCGAAGACCCAGCATGGCACGCAATTTGGCCAGGGAGCATCCCTATCCAGAGCCAGACAATTCCCTTTGAGGAAACCCCTATAGGTGGAATAAACTGCAAATGCCAGTTCACTGGCTACTATTGGGCTATACTCCATTTTTCACTTAAGCTTTACTAAATTGGAAGGATTCAAAACCTTTATATAGGGAGAATCCTCAGAAAATGGCAGATCTTATCACCTCCACTTTTGCCACTCACCAGCCAAACTGAACAGATATTCAGGCTCTCTGTAACAACATCCTGCTAATGGCAGATGAAAGCTGTCTAGTTATAAATAAGGCTAAGGAAGAAGCTCATTGCCTTCATCAAGAGAATTTCAATGGGGCCTCCAAACCAGCCAGAGAAATTCTCTTAATAAAACCCACTGGGACTCAAATAGACTTCCTAGAAAATTACAAAAGAGGCATATTGGAAGAAATTAAGAAAGGGTGCCTAACAAAAGAGTCTGAATGTGATAAAGGCCACTAATAAAGATCCTTCTGAATTTTTAGAAAAGATCTATCAGGCTTATCAAAAAAAATGCTGCTGACCCACACTGACCCACACTGATGCTGACCCACAGGAACCAGAAAATCTCCAGATGACAAACATGACTTTTATTGGGCAAAGTTCTTCAGATATCAGAATGAAGCTCCAACATTTAGATGAGGCATTGGGAATAAATCCCTCCCAGCTATTGGACATAGCCTCTGAAATTTACCATGGCTGGGAAACAAAGAAATTAAAACAGTCTATCATTTTCTTAGAAACAGTGCAGGGAAACTAGAAGGAGAGGCAGGACCTGAAAGGAAAAGGGAAAGACCCACTAGGCACCAACCAATGAGCCTATTGCAAAGAGGAAGGCCATTGGAGAAAGGACTGCTTGGAAATCAAAAAGAAAAATTAAAAGGATAGAAACCCTCACTGATAAATGTTAGAAAGGAGTGACAAATCTGATGATAAATGAGGCCCAGGACCCTACTAGACACCTCCCAACCTATTACTATTTTCCCACAGGAACCATGGGTACAAGTGACAGTGGAGAAGAGGTTAATTGACTTCCTCATAGATACAGCTACAGCAGTAACATACTCAGTGCTAAAGATAGAACTAACCAAGAAAAGTTCACCCAGGCTGGATTGCTCAATTGCTTGAAGCATCGTCCCATATACCAAAAGATTGTGGGTTCTATCCCTAGTCAGGGCACATGCCCGGGTTCTAGATTTGATCCCTAGTCTCAGATCACCTATGGCAGGCAACTGGTTGGTGTCTCTCTCTCACTTCTCTCTCTCTCTCTCTCTCTCTCTCTCTCTCTCTCTCTCTCTCTCCCTCCCTCCCTTCCTATTTCTCTAACATATGCTCAGGTGAGGATTTAAAAAACAAACACAAAAGTTCAGCTACATTGTTGATCACTGGAGTGACCAAACAATTACAAAAAACAAGTGTTCCTTCAAACTCTAGAATGCCAACTTGGGGATCAAAAACTTACACATAGTTTTCTCTATAGGCCAGACTTCCCCCCATTCCACTGTAGGGCCAAGATTTGCTTTGCAAATGAATGCACAAATAACTTTCCCCCTGAGAAGTAACAATAATGTTTAGGAGTCCCACTGGAACTTGCGGTCTGACTCCAGGTACTTTGACTTGCCTGGAAATACCTGGAGGTGAACTCTTCCTACCATCTATGAGCAGATTGATCAAGCTATTTGGGCTGATAGAATCCCAGGCAGAGCAGTTAACATTGAACCTGTAAAAATTAACCTAAAAGAAGAGGGGCAGATCCTACAGAAGAAACAATACCTCCTTTAAAAGGAATTCTACCAGTATTGCAAAAATTCTTAAAATCAGGATTAATCTGCTATGCAAGTCTCCCTATAACACCCCCATTTTGCCTTCATATAACCACACTCTGATGAATATCAATTTGTACAGAATCTTAGGGCCATAAATGATGTTGTCCAGGACATTCATCCTATGGTGACCAAGCCTTATACTTTGATGATCATGGTGCCCAGGGATACCAGAGATTTTTGTTCCTAGGATTGAAGGATGCTTTGTTTTCTGCATCCCAATAGATGAATAGACTCAACCATTATTTGTCTTTAATAAGGATCCAGAAATTAAAGCGATACTCCAATACAATTGGACTGTGTTGCCACAAGCATTTAAGAACTCCCGAAACATATTTGGGAAAATATTAACAAAATATTTGAAGGATATTCAATTTAAATTGGGAACTTTTCTACAATATGTAGATGAATTACTAATAGGTAGCGATACAGAAGACTACTCAACATCATTATAGTTCTGAATCATTGGAAAAAAGAAGATATAAAGTATCAACTCACAAGGTGCTGATTTACAAACAGGAGGTGGCATAAATGGGATTCCAACTGAAACAGAGCATGATGAGCTTGACAGCTAATCAAGAGCAAGCCCTAACTACAATAAATATCCCAGAGAACTGGAGATAGCTTTGTGGATTTTTAGGGATTATAGGGTCTTGCCTTCCAAACTTTGGCTTCATAGCAAAATCATTATATAATTCATTGAAAATACTGGACTCTGAACCTTTTGATGGATGAGAGACTGTCACATGGCATTTGACACCTTGAAGAAAAAACTATATTTGGTCCCTGCAATAAGATTGTCCAATTTACAGAAAATATTTTAAATTATACATTCATGAAAAGAAAGAAATTGGACTTGGGATATTAATCCAGACCCTGGGAAATATCTCACAACTCACAGTCTATCTCTCAAAGAAACTAGATCACAAAATGAGAGGATAGTTTCTATGTCTCTGGGCATAGAAGCTGCCTGTGGCATTTTACAGGAAGCAGAAAAATTCACTCTGGGCAACCTACTAAGGTATTGGTATCACACCATATCCTAACTTTATTGTGACAGAAAGGTTAATGGAAGGGCATATGGGAAAATATCAGGCCATGTTATTAGACAACTCAAATGTTACCTTAAAAAACAGCAATACCTTAAACCCAGCTACCCTACTCCCAGACTCAGAGGGAAGCTCATACCTCCAATATGATTGCTTAGAAATTATTGACAGAGCTTATTCCAGCATAATAGATTAATTAGACCAGCTATTGACAGAATCTGACTGGGAATTACATACAGATTGGAGCATCTTCATGGAGAATGGTCAACAACAAGTTGGGTACACAGTATCACCATAGGAAAGGTAATAGGAGCCCAGGCCCTTGCTGTAGAACCTCAGCACAAAAGGCTAAACTGATAGCTCTCACCAGAACCTTAGAATTATCCCAGGGAAAGAATGATAAAATCTACACTGACTCCAAATATGCCTACTTGGTAGTTCATGGCCATGGACAATATGGGGAGAAAGAAGGCTCTTAACCTCATGGAATAAGGCTATCAAACATGCAAAAAAAGATGTTAAAATTCTTAGAGGCAGTGAATCTACTGAACCAGATTGCCATGCCACGGTGCACTTCCTGGGACACTTGGATGGTTCTCAAAAAAGCCAGGGAAACCAAACTGCTGATAAAGCAGCAAGACAGTCCACACATAGGCCATCACTTCCTGGGGCTTTGCTTCCCTACCTGTACTTGTCAGAATTTAAACCACAGAACAAGATGAGGAAAGGACCCATGCACAGGGATTCTCTAACACTGACCCTAATTCTATATGGAAGATCAACACTGATGATATGATCTTACTCTCTGAAGCTCTAGTGCATCCCATCCTCAAACACCTAAATTAACATATCCATTATTGAAGGAATGCTTTAATGAACCTCATTAGACCACATTTGATGGACTCTGGTTTACAAAGAATAATTCAGAAGATTATGTAAGCCTGACAGATACATGCCAAAAATAATTCTAAGACAAAATATGCCCCAACAGGAAAGGGAGTGTAATATAAAGGGATATGTCCATTTGAGAACTGGCAGGATGACTTTATACAGATGTCTAAAACTATAAGAAATGTTAAATTTGTATTAGTTTTTGTTCACACTTTTTCTGGATGAGTAGAGGTATATCCCACTAAAACTCAGAGACAACTGAAGTAGCAAAACTTCTCTTCAAAGAAATAATACAACTCTGAATCCCATTTCTTGTGGGGGCAGTACACCAACCACAAAGAATGACTTTTCATAGACAAGCTAAATTGGTATTCAAGAGCAAGGGTCCTGGCTTCAAGTTCAAGATGATGGAATAGAAAGATCCTGAACTCACCTCCTCTCATTGACACCACAACTACAACTACATATAGAAGAGCTACCTCTGAGAACCACTTGGAGAGTAGCAGAACATATTTTCTACAACTACAGATATAAAGTAAAAGCCACATTGAAATGGGTAGGAAGGGTAGAGACTAAGTCAGGTCAGAGCCTACCTTACTCCTCATCTTCATGCAGTGACTAACAAATGGGAGGGATATCACAAAGGAGGAGGTTGTCCCCAAAGAGTGAAGGATCCAAGCCCTAGCCTGGTTGATGTGAACCAGGAAGTGGTTCATAACATTTGGCTTTTAAAACCAGCAAGGCTTATATCTGGAGAGCCAAAGTGCTGTAGGAAACCCAGACTTCACTCTTTCTGAGTCCTGGCACAGAGACAGCAGTTTGAAAAGCACCTACGCCATACGTGAAGGTGATACATTGATTAATTTTAGGGTATATGCTCTATGGACAGGTATCTGTTGGAACTTTCTCTTGAGTCAGAGGAGCTGGTATGTGCCATCCACCCCCCCATACCTAGATCTTTCTTTAATCTAGCTGGTCTGACACAGACAGGCATCATGTCTGACACTGCATTAACCTTGCTAACATTATTCACCCCATCCTGCTGTTTCCCTGAGGACCCACCCAGGGTAGCACCCTCCAAAGTGCCTCCTTCCCTAACACATCTAGTGAGCAGCCTCTCATCACCAGCACACAGCACTGTGTCCGTAACAGTGGTGCTGGGTCTTGCGGCCAGCCATACCAAAGATTTGCCGTGCATACCAGTAAGTCTGTAATATTTGTGGCCCAGCCTAACAGCCGGCAGGCCAGAGACCAACCTTGCCTACCAGTGTGTTCTTAGAAGTTGTGGCCAGGCCACAACAGGAGGCCACATTAGTCCACATTCTGGACCACCTAGATCTGGTGATAAGGTGGACACAGCTTAAATAAGGGCCTCATACGACACCTTCTAAATAAGGCAACTTTTTCAAGACCAGAAGATTTAGCTGACCTACCTAATACATTAAAACAAACAGGCAAAATGAGAACAGAAAAGAATGTTAAAAAAGAAAAGACAGAACCCCAGGAAAAGAACTAAATTAAACTGAGGTAAACAGTCTGCTAGATGAAGAGTTCAAGTAACAGTCATAAAGATGTTCATCCAATTCTCCAGAAAAATGGATAAACTTAGTGAGAACTTCAACAAAGAGACAAAAATTATAAAAAAGGACCTATCAGAACAGAAGAATATAACAATTTAAATGACAATAAACTAGAAGGAATCAACAGCAACTAAGATGGCAAAGAGAATGAATTGGCAATCAGGAGGACAGGACAGTAGAAATTACCCAATTGGAAAATCAAATAGAAAAGAAGAATGAAAAAGAATGAAGATAGCATAAGGGAACTTTGAGACATCAAGTGTGTTAACATTTGAATCATATGCATCCCAGAAGGAGAAGAGAGAGAGACAGTAATGAAAAGGCTATTTTAAGAAATAATGGCTGAAAACTTCCCTAACCTGGTGAAGAAAACAGCCATTCTAGTCCAGGAAGCACAGAGTCCCAGACAAGATGAAACCAAAGAGATCCACACCAAGACACATTATAATTAAGTTGTTAAAAGTTAGAGATTGTTAGGGAGTGAAGAAGAGGGCTGGCTGGGCACAGACAAGAAGCAGCTGAAGTTCCAGAGAGATATTTCAGTGGCCAGGGTATCCCCTTGAGAAGTGTGGGTCTAAACCGCAATCTGAGCTCCCCATACTACAGCATCAGAGCCAACAGAGGAATCCAGATAGCATCCAACTGTGAAAAACAACGAGGTTCCTGTCTACCAGGGAGAGATGGCTGGAGATGCAGAAATCCTCTTAAAGGGCCAATGTACAAAATTCTGTCTGCAGCCACTTGCCCTGGACTCTGACAGAGGGAGGGCATATAGCCTAGAGATGAATGAGGAGAATCTGGGACTGGTAACTGGGGAGAGAACTTAAGGAACAGCTGCTGATCAACTCCATATTGCCAAGGCCATCTTTCTCAGGCAAAGCACAGCCCTCCAAGTGGTGTGAGCCTTGGGGAAAGCAATAACCCCACCAACAGAAATTACTCTGCCCTACTCTGTGGAGCTAAAGCCAGGCTGCTGAGGAGTACAGTTGAAGGTATCTCAGTGATTGAATTTACAACTAAAGTGGATCTCTGAGAGCTCTGAGATTTTAGCTGACCAACAACTGGGTCAGATGCTGGTAAAATTAGGCAGCTTGATTCTTTCTGCACATATCCAAGCCAAGCAGAAGGAGCCATGAGCTCTGAATTGCTGGTAGTTCCAAACAGGTTGCCCAGGGCCAGTCAGAGTCAGAGTCCAACACAGGTCTACACCAGAGTCTTTGCAGATCTACCAGATACATAAAAACAAACACAAAGAGACAGCCAAAGTGGAAGACAAAGAAACATGACTCAAATGAAAGAACAAGAGAATCCTCCAGAAGAAGAACTAAATGAAATGGTGGTAAGCAATTTATGAGATATAGAGTTAAGAGTAATGGTGATAAGGATATTCAACAGCATGAGAAAAGACATAGAAACAAAAAAAGCTCATCAGAAATAAAGAATGAAATACCTGAAATAAATAAAACACTGGAAGGAATAAACAGTAGGTTAGATGAAGCAGAGGATAGAATCAGTGATTTAAAAGACAAGAAGGAAAAAATACCCAAGTACAACAAGGAAAAGAAAAAAGAATTTAAAAGAATGAATAGATCTTAAGAAACCTCTGAGACAACATGAAGCATAGTTATATCCACATCACAGGAATATCAGAAGAAAAAGAGAGTGAGCAAGGGATCAAGAACCTATTTGAAGGAAAAAATGACTGAAAAGTTCTCTATTCAGGTGAAAGAAGAAGACACCCATCCAGGAAGTACAGAGAGCCCCAAACAAGAAAGACCCAAAGAGGCCTACACAAAGACACATCAAATTAAAATAGCAAAACTTAAATACAAGAAAAAAAATCCTAAAAGCCACAAGAGAAAACAGGTAGTAACCTAAAATTAGCTCCCATTACACTGTCATTGGATTTCTCAACAGAAACATTTCAGGCCAGAAGGGATTGGCACGAAATATTCAAGGTGATGAAAAGCAAGGGCCTAAAACCAAGGATACTTTACCCAGTAAGGCTATCATTTAAAACTGAAGGAGAAATAAAGAGCTTCCCAGGCAAGAAAAAGCTAAAGGAGTTTGTTAATATATAACCAGTACAGCAGCATATGTTAAAGGACTTGCTTTAAAGAGAAAGAGAAGCAGAAAAGCAAACAGAAATAGTTTAAAAATAAAGTGGCAATAAACATCTATCTATCAATAACCAACTTAAATGTAATTGGCTTAAATGGTACAACCAAAAGACATAAGCTATCTGAATGGGTCAGAAGACATGACCGATACATATGCTGTCTGCAGGAGACCCACCTCATATCAAAAGATACACACCAGATGATGTGGAAAAAGATATGAAAAAGATATTTCAAGCAAATGGAAAGGGAAAAAAAGGTGGGGTGGCCACTTATATCCAACAAAGTTGGAAAAATGAAGTTCCAAAAAAAGTAAAGACTATATAGTAACAGAAACAGAAGGACACTACATAATGATAAAGGGAGCAATCCAACAAGAGAATATAACTCGTAAACATATATGCACCCAGCAGGGGAGCACCTAAATATGTAAAGCAAATCTTAGTGGACATACAGGAAGAGATTGACAAATATACAGTCATAGCAGGGAATTTTTACAACACACATCAGTGGATAGATCTTCCAGACAACAGGCAACACAGGCGACAGCGCTGGTGGGATACTTAAGTGTCCAGTTGGATCCCCTGGAGAAGATTGAGGTCTAAACACTAAGCTAGGATTTCCAGCCTAGAATATCAAAGCCCAAAATGTACATAGGTAACAACCTGTGGCGAAAAGCAGAAGGATTGCTCTTCGGCAGAGACAGACGATTGGAGGCACAAGGGCCGTTTAATGAGCCAAGACATAAATTTTCATTTGCAGCCACTTACACAGGGCTCCCACAAAGGTGGGGGCAGAGTGGCCTGGAGATGCCTGAGGAGAGATGGAGATGGAAGCCTCGGGAAGAGAACTGAGAGAGTAGCCACCAGAATCCCAGTGCTGAGTCATCCCCCAGACAGCAGCAGCCTTTGTGCTCAGGTAGACCGCTCTGCTCTGAGCGTCAGTAGCCTAAAGGGAAACAATAGACCTGATCCCAGGAGGGTCTCTGCCCTGGCCCTTTGGTGCTTAAGTCTGACTGCTGAGTCCTAGTGATCAGATAAACAACTGAAGGAAATAGTCAGAGACAGTAGATCACTGGCAAAGGTGGGGCAGAGTGGACTAGAGAGACTTGAAGAAAGACTGGGGATGGAGGCTTTGGGGGAGGGAACAGAGAAAGTAGCTGCTGGGATCTGGTGCTGAGCCAACTCCCATAAACAGCAACCATCCTGCTCAGGCAAACCACTCCCCTTGGAGCAAAAGCAGCCTGAGGGGAAACAATAGCCCCCACCCCAGGAGGGATTCCACCTCACCCTATGGTGCTTAAACCTGACTGCTGAGTGCAGAGGAACGACATTAACAGTTGAAGGAGATAGCCAGTGACAGCACATCCCTGGAAGTATACATCAGGCTGCCTAAGGTCAGACAGGGTCAACACCTGACATCACCAGAGACAGATCCAAAAAGAAATAAACAATGGTAAATACAAGAGGCTACCAAGATGAAAGCCACTTAGGTCTTCTTCATGATTTGTGATAGTTTTTTTTCCCACATAGCTTTATACATTCATTTCTAGTCCAGTGAGTTTGTATACAATAAGTCACTAGAATTTATTCTATTGTGTATTTCAACTCACATAGTTTGCCCCTCCCTTCTCTTAGCACATTTTACCTTCCTCTTCCCTTGCAATTTTCTCATTTAAAATTTGGTTTTTCTCTAGCTACAACTTGTTTCCATTCCACACTCTGACTATTTCTCCCCCATCCAGACATTCAAAATGAATTCTTTTGTCAAGGGTCATTTCACATTCTTTTGCCCAGCTCTTAAAATACCTGTGTTCTCTCTACACCTGTCACAAACTTTGCTAGTTGAATATGGGTAGGAGAGTTGTTGTTGCACTGCTTTTTTTCAAGGTTATCTCTAGTGCTTCACTAATTCTGTATCTCAAATAACAAATTTTACTTGACCCTTCTTCTACTTTTTTTTTTACTCAAATTTTAATTCTGGTGTCTTAGCCTGGTTTTTTCTTTTTCATTTTTGTCTTTCTTCTATTTCTATTTCATCCTGCCCTTTTATTTTTCTTTATTTACCTTTGTTTTCTTTTCCTTTACATCCCAAATTTTAATTTTTCCCTCACTTAGTCTAGTTTTTGTTCCTCACTCTTAGTACTCCCTCTCCATCTATCATTACAAAATCACTTCCTATTCCTCTAAACTTCTCTTAGACATTTTTTTGTCTCTTTTTTCCCTCTTATTCCCATACCACCTATATTGATTTTAGCTCATTTGTTGTTGACAGTAC
>VMDR010006365.1:0-45935 GCA_007922815.1 Macrotus californicus
CTATTCTAAGCCCTCCTCCTCCCCAAAAGAATGTAGGAAAAGTCCTGATAGCTTTAAATCAGACTTTGGAGAAAGAACTGCCTAAAACCCTATTTGAAATGCTACTAACACACATCAAGGTTAGGACTTCCATAAAAACACTTGCTATCAAAATGACACTACCTCAATATACTCTTTCTACCCACAGGTCAGAGCAACTGATGGAGAAGTGAATTAAAAAGACAACAGACAGAAGATTTATTAAATCTTTTTAAAATCCTTGGTGAAATCTTAATTGTCATGTTTTATGTAATAACTCATCACTATTGCCATCTTAACATGTTTTTATTTATTTAAATAAAGAACATTTTTCCTGTGACAAAGTTCATTTGGTTTTTACTCTTCCTTTTTTTCCTGTCTTATTTGTCAACCACAAGAGGTGGAGGGCTTATTTGCCTATTTCCCTTAGTAGGGGAAATACACTCATCATGTGGGCTATAATGCTATCCCTTAATTAGGTGCTTTATCCTCCAATTTTTTTCCTCATATCTCAAAGTTATTTACTATATGACAATCAGATCAACTTTGTTCAATCAATTCTCTGTACAAATCTTCCATTCTTAAAGGATATAGTTTCTATGACAAGCGAGTTTGGGACATGGCTCCAAATTTACCTTCTGAACTCTGTAAAAATCAGTTTACTCCCATCCTAAACAGGCCTTATTCTTTCTCACTCTGTTCATTATGTAATGGCAGCCCTTTGCCCTTCAACTATTCAAATACCTGTTCTAGCTTTTTATTAAGTCCCATTCTTAATCCTCACCTCATTTAAACTTCCCTGTCAATTATATTACATTTCCTTCTCACAGTTACATCACAAATCTTCCTGAGGGAAGACAGAATCACATGCTGCTTTGTATTTGCTACCCTACTAGCCTGGTCCTGTGCATCTAATAAATACTCACTTGATGCTTAAACTGAACCAAGGTCCATTTTATAACAGGCAGAAAATTAGTTCCTCTTAAGCTGTAAATTTTTACAGCCAGTTAATTTTAAAATAATAACTTGGGTCCTGGCTGGTGTGGCTCAGCAGATTGAGCACAGGCCTGCGAACCAAAGGTTTGCAGGTTCAATTCTCAGTCAGGGTACAAACCTCAGGTGCAGGTTCTATCCCCTGTCCAGGAAGCCTATGAGAGGCAACCAATCGATGTTTCTCTCTCACATCAATGTCTCTCCTTCTCTCTCTCTCCACCCACCCCCACGTCCTCTCTCTCTAAAAGCAATGAAAAAAAAGGTCCTCAGGTGAGGATATAAATAAATAAATAAATAAATAAATAAATAAATAAATAAATATATGTATGTTGTTATCAAATGAATATTTTCTGCCCTTAGCAGTCTTACCCCTATGAAGTATTTTCTAGATCCTTTTCAAATAACCTTTTATTTCAATTAAAGCAGAAAATAGAAGGGAGGAAAACTAGATACTTTTAGTATCTAGCACATTCTAGTATACTTTGTACAAAGGAGGGATACTGACTTTCTCCCTTAAATTTATGTAATATAGACAAGATTTACTTTTTTCTCTTGATTAAGGCCTTACACATATTTTGAATTTTTTTTTAATTACACTTTGGTATATTAACATCAGCCTGTAAAAACAAAAGAATGTAAAAACAAATAGCCCCAAAAGATACAAGATGTCTTCCTTTACCCTATTTTAGGTACATGGAATCTACCCCTAGAAGGCCATGCTATCTCAGTTGGGGGACCACATAAATTTTCCTCCAAACCAGGGTACTCCTGAGCATGAGAGAGAGAATAATAATTATCCTGGGACAACCAAACAAACCAGGTCAGGGACCCCAGTCTTAAGGGATAAAACATCACTTATTAGGCAGGTGTGTCATTCAAACTACAGCTGCCAGATCTACTCAAATGTCACTTAAAGAACTCTTGAGCCCTTAGGAGAAGACACAATAGAATATAAAACACCACATTTTTGGTTCCTAACATAACATTTGGTCAAAGCTTCAGGAAAAACCAAACTTAAGGAAAAACACTTATTTAAAAAAGCAGAGTTTAAAAATGTCTCAGCCTTCATAGATTTCACAAGTCCTAACAATTCCCCCATGCTCCCATGACAGGTGGCTGTGTCTCCACTTAACCTCCGTTCATTCTGAGGTTTCATTACTAAACTACAAGATGCTTTAAAAGAGGCATGATCTTGACTATGTACTGGTCATGTGCCCACAAAATAATCAAAGTTACATCCCACTGTATGTAGTTGCTGAATGTAGAGAAACTATACTTTACAGACATGGTGGGGTAAAATGAGATTCGGTGCTCTGGGCTATTGACACTGAATAAATCAACCTTTCAAAATGCTTAGTAACCAGGTTTACTCATCTTCACAAAAAAGTTCTATCAAAGCAATTTATAATATATTTATATAATAGTAAAGACTTTCCAACTACAAAGTTTTTTCTCTAAAATCAGATTTTAGAGTTCTACCCTTACATTCACAGTATGAACTCAAGGGGGAAAATTGCTAAGGCTCATTACTCTTACCCTAGATAAGTACCAAAATATATCCCATCGGTTCCACATCTTTATTCTATTGTTGGTCCATGCTTTCTAGCCCTTTCTGCACAGGCTTTCCAAACAGCTGCGGTACAAAAACAGGGGGAAAAAATTCAAATATTTTAGTCTCTTCTTCCCACATATTCCCTTACAAGATAGATGATGTCTTACAGTTGCTGCAGCTCCTGACAAAATATACCTATGCTCTCAAGTCAAATGATCAACTATGTTTGCAGTACTACATTAAGAACTATAGTGGCTATGGTCCATCATGAGGGAACAATGTTGACAACTATACTATAAGACGATGGTTCTCAAACTTTAGTAGTTATCGAAATCACTTGGCAGGCTTGTTAAAACACAAACTGTAGGCATCTCACCCCTGACTTTTGGATTCAGTAGGTCTGTAGTGAGGCCCAACAATTTTGCTTTTTCTCAAATTCCCAAGTGATGCAGATTATGCTGGTCTGGGGACCATACTTTAAGAACCAGCCTTGGCTGGTGTGGCCCAGTGGATTGAGTGCTGGCCTATGAACCAAAGGGTTGCTGGTTTGATTCCCAGTCAGGGCACATGCCTGGGGATGTGGGCTAGGTCCCCAGTAGGGGGCGCTTGAGAGGCAACCACACATTGATGTTTCTCTCCCTCTCTTTCTTCCTCCCTTCCCCCTCTCTAAAAATAAATAAATAAAATCTTTAAGGAAAAAAAGAGAAGCACTAGTATGACACACAGTTTAAGTGCTGGGAGGGAAGGAGGACAGAAGGAGGTGACAAGAAAACATAGACTAGTCCTTTACACAATTTTTAGTAGGTAAGATTTCTTTGGCACAATTCTGCCAGCCTACCACCTTTTCAACAACTTAACTTTTCAGAAGTTTCCATTCCCTTACCTATCTGTTCAGTAAGCATTGCCGAAATGATAATAACAATGGTTTACAAACTTTGACTTACAATTTATATCTTAGATGTCAGCACCAGAAATGGTGTGAGAGGCTATTTGCGACTGAGCCCTGGGGAAAGGAACTACCTAGAAGACCAGGAAAAACATATAGAACTGATTTCTCAAGTACCCTGCTAACTATTACAAGCAATGTGGATTACACAGATGTATAACATTTACATATTAGGACACAGAGTGAATTTAACCTACAGAAAAAAAAAAAAATCACTACCAATTTTTCCATTCATCTTGTATCTTCCTGTACTTCTAGAGCTGGATGTTGGTATTCTTGACAAACTCCTAATAACAACTTTTTTAAAACACAAATTTATTTCCATTGGGAATATAATGGAAATATTATAGAGGGAGAACCTCTCCCTGCTACTTTGCCTAAAAAATTGTAACCAGCCCCAACTTTTCACCCTTCTCTAAAGCAACACTTCCCAATCTATTCTCATCAACAAAAGCATTGATTTTGTCCCCCTATAGATCTCTCATTTTGAAATATTTTGCAACTTCAGTTATTGAATAATTTTCCTATTTTTAATTATACTCTTAACTACCAATCGGAAACCATAATTAGATGAGAGAGCCAGGACTTAGCTGACAACATTCAAACCAGAAACAAATAAATTTAATATTTCACTCTTCTGATGGGTTAAAGTTCAAGTTTTAGTGGGCTTTCTGAAAGACTGAAAGTCTCTAAAGAATCTCAAGGACTACTGAAATTCTTTCAATGCTAAAAGCTGAGAAAACTGATTTGCTAACAACGTTTTTTCCAATCACTACAGTAGAGATCTGCCATTTTACTCATGAGTCCAGAGTCTTTGTTTTTAACTAGTAACTATTAATTCCAAAATACAATGTTAGCATATCACCAGACAGAACCACCACAGATGAGATTAATCCCAGCTAGCTCCTAGAATGACCCTGTGTAAATGCCTTGGTCTCTCGTTGCTTTTTCCTTTTCAAATATATTCAAACTGGCTTAAAAAAACGTCTGAAAGAAAGCTCAGCAGGGATTTCAGATAAAGCAGGAACTTCCTTTGATGGAAGGAAATAAAGCATTTTAGAATACAAAGAATAAATGTGTGGTACATTTTTATTTTAAAATCTCCACTGAAAGACACTTTGAGTTTTTTGTTTATTTTTATTTTTTGAAAGTTGGTGTGTTTACTGTTGCTAAATAGAACAGCTTTATCAGTTGAGGATCCTCTCACCCTGACAAGGCATTACTGAATATAGTGGAGTCTGGCTTTAGATTCTGATTTGGTACCCACTCCCCATCCTCTCAAGCCCTTATCTCTTTCCTCCTCAGAAATTTAGATCTGCAGGTGTCTGAATGAAAAGTACTTATAAGTCACAGTAACAGTGTCAACATTTTCACCAGATTACTGCAATTTAAAAGCCTAAAACAAAATCACATTTTGCTTCAAATCACACTGGCCCCACCAATCTGCATGAATGATATGCTAAATTCAGAGGATTAGGATTTCATAAAGATTACTTTAAGATATTCCTAACACTCTAAAACTGATTTGCCAAAACAGCCGCTTTCTCTAAAATGCTTTGTGCTAAACCTGAAATGAAGCTTTTATTCTTAGCAGTTATCTCTCAAGAACCACTTGAACAGCTTGCTTCTTCTTCACAGGAATCATCCTGGACACCCAGGTGAAAGAACAGCTTTTGTAAATGCAACAGTGCCTAGGTCAGTGGTCCTCAGTTCTTACTACACATTAGAATCATCTGGGTAGCTTTTCAAAAATAGCTATGCTAAAAAAAAAAAAAGCTATGCTCAGCCCTTTCTGATTAATTGGTACCTGATGGGAAATTGGCATAGTATGTCTTTACGGCTCCCCAGTTGATTCTAATGCACAGGCAAGAACCATCAGTCTGACAAGAATGGCTTAAGCCCAGCTTCCATTAACATATTTCTTTTTAGGATCTTAATGTGAATCAAAGGCTGTGGAGCACACTGTCTTCAGTCCAAGGGCTGATTTAAAAAATATTTACAAATTATTAATGTAAAAATTAAATGTCTCCTATCCACCCTCCATGATCCTTTTCACTAAAGCCCCAATCAGTTCTTGCTTTCAGGATAGATTCTCCCAAGTCATATTTAGGTTCTATAAACCAAGGAAAAGTTCCAAAATCCAGTAGTTCAGCACCCAGACTGACCTCATAGACTGAGTGATCACCTATATCTCGGATAGTACAAAAATTTTTGCCATACCACATTTCTACTTCTTGGCTTTGAAAAATAACATCGCCAGATCTATCTGTAGTGTCAACACCATCCTTTTTTTTTTTTTTTCTCTGTTTAATCTTCAAAGGCCACAAGTCCCTTTTCTCCCTAAAGCCCTCCCTGGACACTTCGGGCTCCACTGATTTCTTTCTAACATGAATTTATAGTCTTGACCACTTCTTTGGCATTTCTTATATTTCCAGTTAGCCTTTCATCCACTTTGGGGTCTGTTTGCCTAACCACCTTAGGGATAACAACTACTACTTATACTTTTTTTGTATCAGTTCCCATAACAAAGGCTCACAATAAGAAATGTTTAGGTTTTCACTATCAAGTTATAGCTTCCTGACCCTCTTTACCTCTCCAACTCTTTCCGTTGAGCTCTCTCCTCAACTCTGTAACTCCCTTTAATTCGACTAGGGCATCCGTCCTACCAAGCATTCTCACATACTATTAATGACTTTCGAAATTTTGAGATTCTACATGTGCTCAACACAACCAACTAGAATCTGTCGTTGGTGGTGGTTGTTTTTTTCTTGGTTTGGCTGGTCTGCCTGCTTATCTCCTTTACAATTTTCCTCTAAAAGCTCAATTATCTTACAATCTAGACAATTCCCACAAACAGGGTTTCTTTCCAACTAGTATCCCTCTTCTAACCTGCCCCATTCCCTCCTGGAGCGCCCATTTCTAAGCCCCTTGTTCTCTTTTCTAAGATGGCCGCCACAAAGTACAGGGAGGGCTGTGCACGTTCCACCCATGCAAGGCCTCAATCACTTTGGGGCCAGAGGAGGATGGGCTAAAAAAGGATGGGCCTGAAGGGAGGGGGTTGGCCTGAAGAATCCAAAGGGCCAGAGGAGCGAGGGCCCTGGAGGCCCAAGCCTTCGCCTCCAACCTACGCCAGAGCCCAGACCTCCATCACAGGAAGTGGGGGCGAGGGGCCCCGCGCCCCCTCCCACCCCCTAACGTCAGGAGCCAGGAGCCGGAAGTGAGCGTTGCTAGGGTACGGATGTGGGGTGGAGGTGACTGCGTGGAGAGCGTGTTTTGACTCAGGTAGGAAAGGTATCCTGGTCCTGGCTTGCGGCAGCCAAACAACTCACCTTTAGAGTGCTGGGGTACCTTCACCAACTATTATCCTCCCTTTCAAGCCCATAGCCTTCTGCCGGGTGGGTTCTCACCGGGTGGGTTCTCACCGCGCTGCTTCGGCCACTGACGGTTCCGCAGCTTCGTCCCCTCGAGGGCCTTCCCAGCCCCTTTGCCTACAGGTTAACCACCTTCCCCCCTCTTCTGTTTAGTTCCATAGCTTAAATCTACTCTGAATCTTCTTTTTAAAGAAAGAAAAACTATTTTACTGAGCCCTCAGTTCTGTTGAGTTTAACCAGTTGCTTCAAACTACATTCAGCTCCCAAATTAAACTGGTTTGTGTAATTTGTCGGTTTCACTGCCTCTAGTACTAGGGAAAAGATAAAGATCACCTGTTCACAGTTTGATGCGGAAAATACTTAAAGGGACAACACTGACTGATGAGGCTGTGGATTCCAATGCCCTTTATCTGCTGCACGTAGTCTTTTTGCCCCCAAAGGATAGGGTGGCATCCTGTAAGTTTCTGAATCGTAGTGCTGATGATTTTAAGTGCCTTAAAATCAAGGAACATTATGTTTGATTCTTCCTTCCAAATCTCTTTTATTTTTATTGAAAAAGTATAAAGTGACTATAAGTAAAAACAAGTTGAAAGGAAGGTCAGATTTCATAGTTCAGATATTAAAAAAAAATTATGACAATTTCAGTAATGATTGTAATTAACAAATGGGCTCTGCAGCAAATTACTAAACTAGAGTTCCAACTGGTCACTTGTATTTCCTATCATGGATTCCAAGGCTGCTTATGTCATAGAATGGGGGGAAGGGGTGTGGAATTATATGAGAGGCCAAAGGAGAGCTTGCTCTACAGAGAGACAGTAACTGTAAATCTACTCAATTTTCAGAAGTTTCTTTTGGGGATGGTTTTATATAAATTTAGTTTTTTCCCCATAATGATAAGTTTATTTAATCATAGTATTCAGTAGGGGGGAATCTCCGAGAGAAGAAAATTCAAACTACAAAACCATTTCTTGTCTTTTAATCTTGCACATTTTTGTTACAGAACTGTTCTTTTATGATTCTCTTATCCATAAAATGGGCAGTTCTTAAGTCCTAATGTTCAGAAGTTTGACCTGAATGCCTAGAGTGAATGTCTGTTCACTGGAGAGATTAAATAACCAAGTCTATCCATTTTAGCATAGGAAATTGGGGGCAGGGCAGAGGGGAGGGGAGGAATCATTGGAAGAAGTGTGGCTAGAATGTCTCTGGGCATGTTGGATGAGTTAAGTCTCACGTAGGCTTCTAGCGTTCCCATGTGCCAGAGGGGAGGGAGCAAGACTGGCAGCCTTTCCATCTGGTATGACTTGAGAAAAGAGCTTTAAAATTATGCCGTATTTCAGTGTTTATCCTGGAGTTTCTTGTCTTCATTTGCCCTCTCTAATGTTAAATAGCATCAAACCCTAATAGATGGCAAACAGTGACTGGCCATTGCAATGGCACTAAAAGTAAAGTGACATCACCTCGATACAGTTTAAATTAGTAGTTATATGTGGTTTTTCTTAACTATTTAGGAGCCCTAGAATTTATTCTAAGAGTGTGAATTAAGCAGTGATTTTTAAATACTTTAAAGGGAAAAAATATTTGAGGGAGGAGGTCACTAAGGGTTTCTTCTTTTCCAATTTATTTTTACTGTATTTTTTCTCATTACCATTTATCCCCCTTATATCCCCTTCCCCTTCTACAATCACCACACTGTTGTCCATGTCCTTTTTACTAAGGGTTTCTTATATTGAACTTGGGCAGCTTCAATTCCAGTTTGACTCTACCTCTTAGGGCCACCTTTAGGTACATTTCGTTTCTGATTCCTTGAACCACTGTTTTTTTCCCCTCACAGCACTTGGATTCAGCTCCTTCATTACCAACATGGAAGAAACTTACAGTATGTATTTCTTGTTGCTTTTGAATATAAGTTAACTTACATACAGTTTTGTGTCTGACAGGACTTTTAATGTGTGGCAAAGATTCACATTTCTCCTAAAATGCTGAGGAGAAATGGTCTGTGTGATAGTAATATAGAAAAGTACCCAAATTTGAAATAAGATACTTGAAATTTAAATAGTTAAAGAGGAATGAGAAGTCCTCAAGCTTTGAAAAGGCTGCAGTTGGGACACCTATGTCAAAGTAGGTTTTTATTAAATGAAGCATTTTAATTCCTCAGTACTTCTTTTTCTCCTGTTAACGACACAGGCATAGTAACCTGTTTTCTTTCTATTTTGAGGGATAATATGGTAGACATAATATTGTTGATATAGATTAAATTTTTAGGATTAAAGAAATCCTAGGGAGGATTCTTCTTTCTCAAGTGATCCAGGAACCTTAGATGGCCTAAGAAATCAAAAAGGAGCCAGCACTAGAATCACACGAGCGTAGAACCAAAAGAGACCTGAAAACCACTGCTTTAACATTCACTTTTACACTGAGAAGACAAAACCTCAGCTAATTGACTTGCCCGCAGTTACATAGTTAGTGAACGACATAGTGAGAACTCGAGTTTACACATTGTGTATATGGCGTGCACAACTTCAAGGCATTCTGGTTTCTAGGCCGTAACCAAGTCTGAAGAACATCTGAACTGATGAGTAGGTGAAACTTGTCAACAGGGCCTCCTTTGTTTCTTACTTTGCAATCTTGTTCAAGATCTCTTTATAATTGATAAGTTCCAGCTAAGGGATATTTTAGTCCCTTAGGAGCATTCTACCTTCAAGGAAATGTCTCATAGAATCTTTATCACCAACATATGGAAACTACATGGAAATAGTCTTTATTAAATATGTACAACAAAGTTCTCAAACTTTAACATGCAGCAAAATCACCTGGGGGCAGTGGCAGGTTGGGGAGCTTATTAAAACCCAGGTTGGTGGACCCCACCCCCAGAATTTCTGATTGAGAAGGTGTGGAACCCAAGAACTTGCATTTCTAACATGATCTAAGGTGATGCTGCTGATTTGAGGACCACAGTTTGAGAGTCATTGATCTAGAAGGCTGAATTTCCTTGATCTTCCCTAGAGCTCCCTCCCCACCCTTTTAATTTTTCTTAAAATATTTTCATTAAAATCTGAAATTCCTATGTGAGATAGATTTATTTATTTATTCTCAGAAGCTTTCTACTCTCAATTAAGTTAGAAAGCAGCATCTCAGATCCCCTTTGTGCCTCTCATTCTTACTTTTTTCAGCCATAATTTTTTTTTTTAAGATATCACCAGGGAATGTGTGAGAAATGCACAATTTCAGGCCCCATACCAGATCTACTGAATCAGAATCTGCATTTTAATACAGTCCTCAAGAGGTTAAATGCCTGAGGATCATGCTAAGGTTTGAGAAGCACTGCTTTCGAATGTATTTAACCTTTGTCCAAATTAGCCTAAAACTCTAACCTTCATCAGATAGATTCCTGAAGATCTCCACCTTCTGTCTTTGGGCTGTACCTCTTTGATAATGATATTTTTGTCAGACCTAGTTCCTTATTTTCACCAGGTTTCCTCCATTTCCCACCGTGGGTTCTCGGCCCCACCCAAGGGCGAGGAACATCCATGTCTATTCTTTGGGAGGGAGGTTATCCTCAGGGCCTATTTTGTTTTCCAAATTAAGTTTGACAACAAAAAGCCAGACAACGTTATTGCCGAGCAGTTTGATAGTATTTATTATAACCTTAAATGCACATACACTTCAATGTAGCTTCTTAGGTATTTGCCAAAAGCAAATACTCATACAGTGCACAAAGAAGTATATCCTAGATGGTTAATCACAGCATTGTTTGTAATAGTAAATAACTGGAAACAACCAAAATGTTCATCAGCAAGGGAAATGATTAAGAATCTATGGTACATCCACTTGCAGAAATGAAATATTCCGTATATGTACTGACATAGAAGGAGTGCCAAGACATATTTTTTGAAAAAGCAAATAGCAAAAGTAGGTACAGGAAATCCCTCAACATACAACATGAAGAAAACTTGAGGACGTTGTGCTAAGGGAAATAAGTCAGTCACAAGAAGACAAATACTGTATGAGTTCACTGTATTATGAAGTATCTAGACTAGTCAAACTCAGAAACAGAACAGTGGTCGCCATGGTTGGCTCGAGGAGGGAAAGGGGAGTTGTTTGATGGATATACAGTTTCAGTTTTGGGAGATGAAAGAATTCTGGGCATTGGTTGCATGACAATATGAATATACCTAGCACTACTGAACTGTACACTTAAAAATGGTTAAGGTAGTAAATTTTATGTTGTACATATTTTATCACAATTTAAAATTTTTTAATTAAAAAGAAAAAAAAATGTTAATGTAAAAAAAAAACAAGTTGGAGCTAACCTAAATTACTAGAGACCAAAATGTAAAGCATTATGATAGGAAACTATTATTATTAACTCTGATGTATGTCCAGGCAGTACAGTATGTATGAATCATAAGGTACTTCCACTCCATCAGCTGCTGACATGGCCTAACATATGCTTGTGATGGAATGGATTAAATGAAAGGAAATAATAAAAATTTCATCTGTAAACTCTGGGTGTCCTGAAGCTTCAGAAATGGGAAAAGACTGCTGGTCAAGATGTGCCTGGTTGGCATAATAAGCCTGCCTGTCCTCTAAGATTTTTTCCTTCTTATTCATTCTGTCCTTCAGGTCACCTTTCAGGCTCATTTGCATCACGATCATGGTTAGCAATTTATTCCATGTTTACCACTTTTCCAGTGAAACTGTTTCAATTCCCCACTGGCTTCTGATTTTTATAGCAGCCTCCTGTTTTATAAGCTTCCTATCAAATGTGAATTGTTTATCTTATTTCACTTTTATCATTGCCTTCAATGGGGGCAAAAGCATTTTATTAGGTTGCCTCTTGTCCACATAATATACTGAGAATGTGTTTAACCATTTAATTTCCTTCCTTAACCAGGCTTGCTAAAATTTGGGCCTCAGCCTGGGCATCTTGTAAAGCCTAAGGGTAGTTTTACACATCCAGAGAAGCTTCTCTAAGAGACAAGTTCAGAGAAATTTCCAGTTCCAAACTATGGAAATAATCCCTGAAAGTATACCCTTCTAAGGGTAGTTTTAAATAGCATGATACAGGTCAGGAGCTTCCTTTCACACAGCAGTTTCATGTGTCTGCAGTTGTCTTAACCTCAGGAGGTTCTGTGTTTGCAGATTATTCTTTTTTTTAATCTGGCAAATTTAATAATCACTAAATTAAAAAATTCTGGGTTTTTCCCCCTCATTTATGTCAAAATATGAAAAGCAAAACCACCTATTGCTCTGACCAGTGTGGCTCAGTCAGCTGGGCATTATCCCCAAAACGAAAGGTTGCAAGTTTGATTTCCATTCAGGGCACATGCCTGGGTTGTAGGTTCCATCCCTGCAAGGGAAGCATGTGAGAGGCAACCCATAGATGTTTCTCTCTCACATCAATGTTTCTTGCCCTCTCTTTCTCCTTCCCTTCTCCTCTCTCAAAGATGAATACATAAAATCTTTTTTTAAAAAACCCACCTATCTGATAAAGGTATTGGTTTCATTTGAGAGGTAAAGTAACCAAGATCAGGAAATACTTGTAATAAGTTAAAACAGACAGATGAAAAAGTCATATATCAATGAATATTTCTCAATCTTCCATAGACCATATCACTGATACAAAGCAGTGCTTACCGACTTTTTTCATATCACAGCATATTAGCAAATAGCCAGGGATGCTGGTGAAGAGGATTAACTGCCCTGAACTTGCCGTAGGACTGGTAGGGGATGGGGTACATGTGCAGTGGACCCCTGCATCTATAAATCGGCACACCATCTATTCCAACCAGCATAACTGGTTGGGAAGCTCTGATTGGGCTAACTAGAGTAGAAATGACCCTGAATTAGCACTTATTAGAAAAGGAAAAGAGAATGTCACTTCATTTAACTTTTTGTTTTATAGTAAGGGTAACCACAGTGAAAACAGCAATATTTAAGTTAAACCTTTGGTCTTATTAACTAAGACCTCATTCCACGATTGCTGGCCTTGCCGAACTTAATAAAGATTTGGTGATAATGCAATTTTATCTTCTCAGGGTTACATTTTCATTATTAAATGTTTAGTCACCCTTTTTTTAAAATCCCAAATTGTTGTCAGACTGTCTTACCCTATTGTTATAGATTCTGTTAGAAAATACAAAGTGCCTGGAATGCTGTAGTTTTCCAAAGACCTATTAAGCTTTATACTTACCCTATTTCTCTTTCAGTCGATTCCCTGGATCCTGAAAAGCTATTACAATGTCCCTACGACAAAAACCACCAGATCAGGGCCTGTAGGTTTCCTTATCATCTTATCAAGTGCAAAAAGGTAGGGTATTATTTTCATCATTTTCCTTGTAATGCCCTCTTGAGTTCTTTAAAAAGCCACATTTTGTAAATACCAAGTAATTTTAGCATAAATGTTTCAATTGAATGCCAGAATTGTTTTGAGAGTCTACCTTTGTATTAAATACCAGCATTTCTAGAAAGAAGTTTGTTTACTTCTTGGGTACATAAGCTTTTTCCTGTTTTGATTTCCGCCCCGCTCCCCAACTAGGGACAAGCACCCATTTATAAACAGCTCTTCTAGAATCTTTTCATCCTTTGTAAAACAGAGGAAACACGAATTTTTGCTAGCAGTGAGAAAATCTCTCTTGCCTAGTGAATTTGATGTGTTCATTGTCTTGATAAGGATTGAATCTATAATGCATTGTTTTCTAATATTTTTGGTTATAAATTTTAGAGAAGTTGAACAGTTAGAGGTTAGCCTAAGAAAAGATTATTCCTAAAAATAACTGTTTTTCCAGATTTCAACATTAAGCATCTTTGAGGGGGGAAGAAAAAACTCAGTTTCTTTTCTGGCTATTCTTTTGTAGACTTAGCTGACGTAAACCGCTTTAATGCTGGTATATTAACGGGGGCACTTTGAAAAGATTATTAGAGTGCAGGTGTCAGGTACAGAGGCCAAAGTTCTGCCAGGATTTATACTTGGAAAACAATTTTGGTATTTAATCCAAATTGCATACAATTTATGTATGCATTAATATCCTTTAAAGGATGTTTCTCTTGCAGTCCTGGAGATACGATTATAATGCCATTTGTTATTATTTCTCCACCTCTTTTTAATCTTTTGAGCAAAGATCCCTTAAGGATGAACCTGAATAATATGGATCAGAAGATACCACCACAACTTCCTACCCTAGGCCCTCAGGACAAAGGTTGGGAAAGGGAGCCAAGCAATGTGAGGACATTGTCATAACTTTCCTCTTCTAATGCTCTTCATCTTTGGACAAAACCTTTGCATCGGAATACCTGTTGTCCCTTATGAAATCATGGAGATAAATGCCCTCACAATTTTCTCCATCCTCTATTTTTTTCCAGTCTTCTTCCCATTTCACATTTTTTTAACTTTTTTGAGTATTATTTGTGATATATGTTTTGCTTCTCCTAGTAAATAAATTTCTTAATTTCTGGTATATTTACCATAAGATTTGAGTGATACTAAACACTTTGTTTTGTTTTAAAATAAGGAACTTGGTCAGCAGAGTAGACTCTATCATTTGGGCTTTTCCTTAGTGAAATAAGTAAAATAAAGGTCAAATTGTTCAAAGCCTCATTTCAGGGATCATTACTTTAAATAAGCATTCCCGTGTTAATCTGAAAATTCATTGGTTTGCTTCTTCCGCAGCTCCCTTCTAACAGTTATTTTCCAGCTCTTTTGTACTGCAATAACGGGCACTACTGCAGTGCAGACTTAGTGTTACTGCTCATCCTGAATATCAGCTTTCAAAGCCATCCAGAGAGCTCTGCCATTACATGCTGTGCCACCTGAATCTCGTGACCCTGAAGAACGGGAAGAAGATGTGGTTCAAATACTCAATTCTAAATTTGCTGTTTACCTCCATATAAGCCAGTTTAACCCCAATATCTGGGTTGTTAGTCTCTACAATCATAACAAAGAGGCTAACATTTTGAAGATTTCGAGGTACCATATGGTCTGTATGAATGATAAATAATTTCCTCTTAATTTTCTACTCTGAGTTTACCTATTGTAACTAAGCCACAAATTTATTGAGAGGTTTTAGGGAAGCCATTTATAGATAAAGGTGAGCCACTTCCCTTGGACTTTTAAGAGGTCCACAAAATTGACAGAACCCTTAATTTTTATTCCACAGAATCATCCTGATGTCGCAAACAAATTGGCTACTTGTCCCTTCAATGCTCGCCATCAGGTTCCTCGGACTGAAATCAGTCATCATATCTCAAGCTGTGATGACAAAAGTTGTATAGAGCAAGATGTTGGTAAGACTGACTAGTTAAAGTGTTTCAGTGCTAGAGGTTAGCCCTTTTGTATTATACTACATTGTCACCTTGATTTTTGCCTTTCACCATTTAAGAACAATGCTTTCAGCAGGAAAAGTTTGTCAGGTTGTTTTTCAGAATGCTTTCTAAACAATCTGATTCATCTTACTAGTAATTCATCTAACTGTAAAAATCATTTCATTGCCATAAATATGGTAAGCATCTTTGTTTCTGCTTCTCTTTCATGTATGTCAGCAAGGGCGTAAGACCTCTCTGTTTATCTTCCATGCCATTCAGGAACAAAGACCCATTAGGCTACCCTGCAACCTCTTTAGCACTGACCTCTTTAAACATAACTTAGCAGTGTCCTGTCCTTATGTCAGAATCTCTATTGTCTTGCAGTCAACCAAACCAGAAACCTGGGACAAGAGACTCTGGCTGAGAGCACCTGGCAGTGCCCTCCTTGTGATGAAGATTGGGATAAAGGTAAGTGCTTCTGCATCTTTTTCTTCACAATATCTAAATCTCAAGGCATTTGCTTTAGAGAAAAGGAAGATTTTCATTTTTATAAACATAGCATGTTGTTTGGAATGCTTTTTTATATTTATTGGGCCCCAAAACAAGCACATTTATATTGCTGTGCAGACACGTGGAACAGCCTATGCCTCTTGATTGGAAAAAGCACTTCTTTTACATCTGTTTTTTTCCATAAATTGTTTATACCATCTGTGTTTGGCTGTTACTAGGCACGTTTATTATTATTTATGTCATTTGTGTTTATATCCTTCCATTAAATTCCTGCTACTGTGTCACTTAGGCAGGGTACTTGATCAATTTTTACTTCCTTCTCTAAACTTAGATGTATTATTTCCATCTTACAAATTCAACTTGCATGTACTGGTGTCTTGTAACACAACTGTGTTTCGCTTCCTTTGGCAGATTTGTGGGAACAGACCAGCACCCCATTTGTTTGGGGCACAGCCAACCACTGTGGCAAGAACAGGTAAGTGAAATGGTCTCATTCCCAACACTGCCTCCCAAAATCAGAGTGCTTTGTTAAAAAAGAAAAAGAAAAAAAAGCCACCAAAGCATGAATTGACCTCTTTCCTTGATGATGTTACTTGATAGTGACTTAGTCTAGATATTGTTTCAGTGGATCTTTTTTTCTTATTTCTTCCTTGATTCATAAAAAGGTCACATACTTTATGTTAATCACTGTGGTGACACAAAAATACTTAGCATATTGTCTAGCAAAGGAGACACTTGTGGTGCTGACATTCTTACATCTTAGTTGGGTTTTTTGCTAGGTTCATATTATTTTAATGCTTTCAAAAATCCTCCAGCTATATACCATGTGGATCATTTTTATTCTTGGTAGCTAGTGTCTAAATAAAAGGTAATCTTAAAAGTTTTTTATTTGAGCCCTGGCTGGTGTGTCTCAGTGGATTGGGCCTTTGAGCCAAAAAAGGTCATTGGTTCAGTTCCAGTGAGGGCACATGCCTGGATTGGGGGCCAGGTCCCCAGTTGGGGGCATGTAAGAGTCCACCAACCAATGTTTCTCTCGCACATCGATGTTTCTCCTCTTCTCTCTCCCTCCCACTCCACTCTCTGAAAATAAATAAAATCTTTTTTTAAAAAGTTTTTTATTTGAAATTAAGGAATCCAGAATACCTATTGGGTAGGGAAGAAAATTCCCACTGATTCTGCATATAATTTTTAAATCTGTACGATTTCTCATTATTATTTGATCTTGAAACCTTAGAAGATCACATTTAAAATCCAAACAAGTATATTTCTGAATTAGAAGTGAAAGAAGAGGGTACTGGATGAAAGAAGGTGAAAGGATTAGTCGAAGAACATATGTGTAAAACCCATAGACACAAGAGTGTGATTATGGCCAGAGGGAAAAGGAGACCGGGGGCTGGATGGAGACAGGAAAAGGGAGCAGGGAATGGGGACACCTGTAATAGTGTCAACAATAAAATTTTTAGAAACAAAAAGAAAATGAAGGAATGTTATGCTAGACTTCATTTTTTTCTCCAAATAAAATACCAATTTTCATTTCTTAACTCCTGAGGTCAATTAGTAATTGTAAGTGTACCCTATTTTGTGTGTGTACTAAGATAGAAAAAAGGTGAATTTCATTGGTACAATTTTAATGTTACCTCAGTTCTGTGAGATTTGTTGCCTTTGGTTTGACAGTCTTCGCATTTGATTTTATCTCATGTTTATTGAGTGAGTTGATGAGCCTGTCATACAGCTGAACAGTAGATGGCATTGCTGTTTATCTCAATTTCTGGAAAATGAAAATGCTTAGACCCATCTTAATGCCTGTACAGAATAGTGAGCTTTCCGGAGAAGTGGTAATCATTCTAATTGCAAGAATGTTTTGATGGAAATGTGTTTACATTTCACAATGTAGGTTGTTGTTTTCCCTCAAATTACAAAAATCACATTTTGATTGTCTTGTGTGTGCCTGCCTGAAGAATACAGATATGCTGGCATGGTCAAATTTATCTTTCTTTCTGCAGCCCTGCAAGCAACCTAGTTATGGAACATAAGAGTAACCTAGCTTCAGGCATGCGCGTTCCCAAGTCGCTGCCATATGTTCTGCCATGGAAAAACAGTAAGTGAAATGAGACAAAATGCTTTTGTTCTTTTCTTTGTGCTAATGAATACAGTTAACCTTGATATTCAAAGACATGTTTAGTCTGAACACCTTGCCCCCCCAATAAGCCTGAGAGTGAGTACCTCCTTAAATTTTGTACCCTAAGTACCTCACTCACTCTACCCTAGTGCTGGCCCTGGTTAGTAACAGGAAATTATAAACAGGAAAATACAAGGTCACAGAAACCAAAGAAATATTTTCAAGATGGGGTGACCACTGATGTCAAATATCATGAGTAAATTTGGGGGCCAATGAAAAGACTATTGATTTTGGCAAGGAGGAAGTTATCCCTGACTTTCAAGGCATAATATCAATAGGGAATTGGGATTAGAAATTGGATTTCAGGGGCCTAAAAGGAAATGTGTAGAGAGAACATGAAAGCTATGAGTCATAAGAGCCAGCATAAAAATAGTATTTAAATTGTCTTCCCTAGACATCAGAGGCCATGCTGAGCAAACAGATACTAAATTTGTATCATACCACCCTGCTAAAGAAATTCCCACATATGGAACACCCAAGATATTGTCATTTAATATAAACTTTGTTTTCCTAAATTTGCCCCTAAATTCAGATTCCCTTGGTTTCAGTCTTTGCTGCTGTTTGCATTAATTTTCAGTGGCTAGAGGATTTCCTTTTAAAAAGTTTCCCTTTGGAGACTTGCCCAAAAAAATGAGATCACCAAATCATATGCCAAAAGGCTTGATAGGTAAAGGACTATTTTCTTTTCTCATGCTGTTGATTAGAATCCAATCACTAATTTTAAGTTCTTCTACTTTTATATTGCAATTCAGTATACCCCAAAATAAGTCATTTGTGTTTAGTAAGAATAGAGGATGGAGTGAATTTCAATTGACGTGGTGTGTTTATTTTGAAATATTTCTACTCCGTAGATGGAAATGCACAGTAACTGAGTATCTCATCAAGTAAGTGTTTGTTTTATTTCACTATCTCTTCAGATGGTAGCAACACTTAACTGGACATAAAACAATTTGGGACCAATTTTTTTTTCAGATTATGGTACCAAATTAAAGCTCTGTGTGTGCCTATGTTTTTTAAGTGTGTAGCTTCTATTATGGCTTTACATGCTAATGAATAGGCATTTACTGGTTAAATTAGAATTCAGTTAACATGCCAAGTTGTTTTCCCTAGAATTAGTACACAATGCCTTTCTTCTTTTTTTTTTATTAAAGTTCCATTCTAGGTCTATCATGCCTCTTTAATGGACTGAGATTAATCAAACAGCTGTGCTTCACTGCTCTGCAATTCTTTCCCTGTGCAGTACAATCTAACACATCAAAAAATTCATACTCTTCTTAATGAGCACTTAAAAGTTTTGGGTCTCGAGAGTCTTGCACTATTGATCTTATCTGAATATTTGATTTAACAGAACCTCACAAAATTTATATAAAGAGAGCAGAATCTTTTACTTTTCACAGATGAAGCCTTTTCTCGAGGTTACCCTGTATACATAGCAGAGACAGTTTGAAACTTCAAATGCTGTCTTGACTGAGGCTGCCAGCCACATTGCTCCTGACAAAAGGAATATTATTATAAAGGCTAGAACTGAGATTATATTCCCCACCATCTTTTTTTAATTTTATTTATTGATTTTTAGAGAGAAACATCAAATTGTTGTTTCACTTATTTACGCATTCATTTACACATTGGTAGATTGTTGTATGTGCCCTGACTGGGGATCAAACCCTCAACATTGGCATATCCAGACGACACTCTGACCATCTGAGCTGCCTGGCCAGGGCTGTCCCCCACTGTCTTGCAGATAGTAAGCCCTCAGTGAATATTTAGTGAATGAATGACTGATTGCCCTGTTGCCTTCCAGTTCATTCATTTCCTCTGGACAGTGAATTAGATGGATCATCTGTGAGTTAGGGTTCATTTTGTACCAAAATTGATGTTTCTGGTGAGAAGTAGAAGAGATTCTAAAAGCAAACACCCATTAGCTATGGAAAACAACTATCAGTTGCTTCCAGGTACTGGCCAGTTTCCTTAGTAGCTTCTGACTTGAAATTGTTAAATACATCAGGAAGGTATAAAATTGCATTTGGCCCCAGAAGGGAAAGAGACACAATAGCACTGGGGTGTGTCAGGAAAGCACACACAGATCTGGATAAATCATGAACTTTGAATCCTTCTCTGACACACTGTACAAAATGCCTGGGGTACTCTTATAACATGGATAGTTACCTAGTAAAAATAACTACTCTTAAGGTGAAAGCCTAGGAGAAATTTCTATCTCTGTCACTTAAGAAAAGACACTCCTCCCCTTTGAAATTTAACTCTTTGCTGTTTAACTTCTTAAATGCTAAAAATTTATTTTTCTGTGTAACCCCTGAGGAATAAGGGGGGAAAATTATCCTAGGTTAGGTAAGAATCCTTAAACAGCCGTGGCTGGTGTTGCTCAGAATTGAGTACCAGCCTGCAAACCGAAACTTCACCAGTTCGTTTCCCAGTCAAAGTATATGCCTGAGCTGTGGACCAGGTCCCCAATTGGGGATGTATCTCTCTCACATCAATGTTTTCCCTCTCTCTCTCCCTCCCTCCCCTCTCTGAAAATAATAAATAAAACCTTTTTTTTAAGTATTCTTAAACAGCCACAGGCCTTCTTATCCTCTTAGTAATAGTAAAGTATCATTTTTTGAATGCCTGTTGTTGCAGAAATTCTCTGGCTTCTTTGGAAAGATACAAAAGAAATAGAAGACATGACTTATTCCCTTAATGAACTTAATTATGGGTGGAGAGTTTTTTGAATGCACATACATGAAAAGGGTTTGTTCACCTTGTACTCAGTACACTTTATCCCATTTGTATTTTTATTAACAATTCCACTTTTTACTAGATAAGTGCCTCCAAAGCAGGTAATACTAATTTTTGTTCTCCTAATGTATATTGTAACAGCTCAACAAATATTGTTAAATTAATGAGTAGTATCATGAATGCAAAGAAAAAAATACTGTAATTTAATTGAAATTAATCCAGAAATGTCTGCAGGAGTCAGTTGCCTGCATAGTGAATTTTGATTTTCTCCTCAGTCATGAAACTGTTGACATAAGGAGTATACATTGATCTCTGCATAGAATGCTTTTAATTCAGTTAACAAGTTTCTGTGTGCTTAGTGGTACCAAAGAGCTCAGGATCAGAAGGTACTCGGTGTTCTGCCATTAACAACAGCAGATTCTTCCAGCAACCAAGAGATTTCAGTTGGGTTGTAGTTGTGTGGCCCATTATCACATGTAGTTGGTGCCTTTGTCTTAAAAGGAACTAAAGATTCTTTTTTTCTCATTTCCTTGCAGATGCCTGAACCCGGAAGACTCTTGCTTCTTCCTGCTACCAGAGGGTTCTTCATTTTCTCCTAGTCTAATTATAGAAAAATAAACTGTCTGTGACTTTGAAACTGACAAGTGCCTTTTTCCCCTCCCCCCTTTTGAGTCTTCACTCATCTGATGCAAGAAAGAAACATCATACTTAGAAAAACTGTCTGAAATAATACATTGATGTAAATAGCTTGTTAGCTTGGTTAAGTACCTGTGGCCCCAAGATCAGAAATCATATCCCATTCCATATTAATGAAACATATTTAAAGTAATTTTTAAAAATCTAGCGAAAGCAGGCAAGAAACTTGGGTTGGGAAAAGTAACTTTATTTGTGTTTACTGACACACGAGGACCAATTCTTTTTAGCATTAATAGGAATGGACCGATTTGATCAGTGCATCTGTATATCCATAGTTTCCAAGAGATTGATAGCATTTATAGAGCAAAATATCCCATTCTTGTTTAGAATCTTTAGGTTAGCTTGCTGCCTAAATATTTCCCACCTAGGGTAGGATTCTTTTATTTACATTCTCTCTCCCACATTCCAGCTAGACATTGTACTAGCTGTTAAACTAGGTGTGGATTATGTAGAAGTGACTTTTGGCATGGAGGAGAGGAACCATGTGTACATGTGGGAAAGAGATAGGCTTCCCAACCTGTGTGTGAAATTTGAGCTTCAAAGCTTAAATGTGTGAGGGCCCTGTTGGCTACCCTGGGATATATGCATAATAAGTTAGATTTTGACCTGGCTAGTGTAGCTCAGAGGATTGAGCATGAGCTGTGAACCAAAGGGTCACCAGTTCTGTTCCTAGGCAGTGCACATGCCTGGGTTGCAGGCCAGGTCCCCAGTACAAGGTGTGCGAGAGGCAACCACACATTGATATTTCTCTCCCTCTCTTTCTCCTTCTCTTCCCCTCTCTCTAAAAATGAAAAAAATCCTGATAAAAAAAGTTAGATTTCAAAACATTCAAAACTCTGGCTATCCTAGCATCTTGGTGGTCCTTACAAGGAGACTTCATAGTCTCCCCCGAGATTGTTTGGATTGTTTTTGTATGGTGGTTTTCAAGTTTGGTTTGGTTTGGTTTTAAAACTGGCTGGCTTGGGGAGGGATTTGTGATCTGGTATAGATGGGCACTTCAATGAATCATACTGACAAATAATTCCAAAAATGATTTCTCTAGCAGGGTAACAGGTAAGGGAGAGTAGACTCTTATGGAATGCCCCTTTCCATGAGTTTTACACAAAACAGGATTCTTCCCCGATGAAACAAATCTATTTATTTAGTTCCAAACTCTACAAACAGGTTCAAGATAAGCCCCAGGACAATAGTATTTCTGCTTAGCTGTGTGACCTTAAGTGGGTAACTAGGCCATATCTTCTGGAGAGGGTGGTGAACATATTGATTGAGGAGGAGGGAAAAAACACCTTTTATGCCCTTAATTCTGGTCACTTATGTTGGTGTATCAACTGATACCTCACAAACACTTAATTTAAAAATAGTCTTAGTTCTGGAAAATACAAAACCCTTTTGATTTCATTTGTTTGGGTGGTGACAGAACAAAACTATCATCTGCTACACTTGTAACCCAGAACTCCTACCTAGTTTAGGAGAAACAAGCAGGAGGGTGAGTCTCATTGCAAAAAATTAGCTGCTTGAATACAGCTCATCAAATGAATTAAACAGAAAATAGTTACTTTGTGTTTTTTAAATAAGAGGGGAGATAGGCTAACATCTATCATTTATGAAAAACAAATGAAAGCCCTGATTTTGTTATTTTTGGAGGATAGCTCTTTGCTCATGCCTACTAGAACTTAATCACAATATATCTGACCTTTTGGACTATAACACATAGGACAATGGCTGCCTGTGCTAGCTCAGAAAGTAGACAATCCTGTTGTTTCTTTGGTAAACTAATGATTAAAGCAACCAATCTGCCTGACCCAGGAGCTTTCAGAGACTGGTATTTTTCTGGGGCCTAGGATTCACTAGTCTGGATTTTGTGTGCTGTAGATTTTTAGAGATTCCCAAAAACTGGAGCAAAGAAGTGACTATTTTAACTCTACTACTTCTGTCAGAGGTTGGGAGAAGTTTACTTATTTTTGAGACCCTCTCTTTCAGATGATAGCCTCCCTTTGGAATGTGAGGAATGGAAGGTAAAGGGTTGAATATTTTACCCTAATTTCAGCTACAGTCAGATGTTATAGTTCAAGGTGCCATGCACAGGTGTTTCAAAACCTTAGCCCGGATCCTCTGAGTCCTGCATTTTGTTCTTAGGCAGAGCTCCCAGACTCTACCCCAAAGAGAGGATTTGCTTTTTGGAAGATTGCCTCTCTCTAGAGGGGTTCTAGAAGTGCCATTGTGATTTGCAAATGTTATTACTAGGAACAAACAAATGTAGGTAATAAAGGATGTTTAACTCTCCTGGTAGCTCCACCTGAACTAGACAAGGAGAGTATTTAGATTTAATCTCAAATAATGCACCACACTACCCTTTCATTGATGAGGCAGAACAGTAGCTGTTTGTGTCAGTCCCTTAGACAAAATGTATATACTATACTGGTATTCTTCAAGTCCTTCGTTTGTACTTCTCACAATACATATTAAGCTCAAAAGTAGACCAAAACCAAGAAGATAATGTTACACTTATTATTACCACTTTTAGAGATGCAACTTGTAAGAATCAAGTTGATTTGTATACTATATTTTAAATGATCAAAGCAAGACTGGCCTTGCAAAGAAGAGACCTTTAAGAAAACATTAGTTTCTTGTATCAATACACTGGGTAGAATAAGGAAAACGCCCTAAATACCATTATAAAAGTACTATAGTGACGACTCATTCTTTTTATCACTTGTCTTCTTGGTACTGTTAAGCTTTGGAACATACTCGTATCCTACTTTGCAGTCATGGCCTTTTCAGAGGACCCTGAAGGCATTAACCTATTACGTCACACCAACAAAATCAGCTGCCTTTCTATTCCAGCCATACCAGTCTGAAGGATGCAAACCTGTCTATGAACGGGGCATTCGACCTTTACACAGCTATTCTACCGCCTAGTCCACTCAAATTTTATAAACTTGATAACTCGTGACAAACATAAAATCTTAAGATTGTATGTAACTAGGAAGAACAGCATCCTAGGCCAACAGTGACCCTAGAAAGAACAACCATATGGTCAACAGATTTGCACTTATATTTACCTTAATTAAAGACTTCTATATGAAACTAAAATAGTGTAAGAACCTCTGAGAAAATGTGAAGAAGTTGTTTTCTTTTATATACATAAACACATACAATAGAGAGGGGAAATAAGTCCAGGTTTTATGAAAAGCTGCATTATGAATCCAACCCTGCCTCTTAATTTTCATTAAAACACCTGTTAGTGAAATAAAGTATGCTTTCCCAGTTCATCTGTTTTGGTTTTATTTCCTCTGGCTTTGATTTCAGGTTTTCATTGGACAGGGTCAGGATTATTTAGTTCCTCATGTTGGTTTTCTATAGAGTAGAACTCTATAGCAGAGGTGCAATTGAAAGAGAGAGAAAGTCTTTTTTTTTTTAAGATTTTATTTACTTTTTAGAGGGGAAGGGAAGGAGAAATGGAGAGAAGCGTCAATCTGTTACCTCTCGCACACCTGCAACCCGGGCATGTGTCCTGACTGGGAATTGAACTGGTGACCTTTTGGTTTACATGCTGGCACTCAACCCACTGAGCCACACCAGCCAGGGCTGAAAGTGATGGAAAGTCTTGATCTTGAGATTAGAAGCTCCATTGAGATATCCTTTTGTTAAATTGGCGATTTCAACAGAAGAGTCCATGTCTTAATTTTACAAAATCCTTGAAAAATAAGCATTGATACAGTTGTGCTAGGTATGTATCTTTTATATCTTAAAGCTGGAAGGAAGCTTAGAGAGCACCTAATCCAAAATTTCATCTTACATATGAAGAATCAGGCCCTACACAAATATGCAACATAGCCATTAAAAAAAAATGAGAATTATAAACACAAAATTCAAGATAGTAGTTATCTCTAGAGGAGAAGTTGGGAGGATGGGATCAGGAAAAAATATAGTGTATTAGTAGTATTCTGTTTAATAAGTCGGGTGGTGGGTTTCCCAGTGTTTGTCTTATTCTTCATATGTGTGTATCAAATGCTATATGATTTTAAAACATTTAAGAACAATTGCTAAAATCATTGTACAGTGTTTTTAGTTAGCATTTTACATATTTTAACCCACAGGGAGGGGAGGAAGCAGGCCCTGGAAATTTTATCTTTGCCAAGGATACACAGCTTGTTAGTAATGAGCTGTGACCGTAACATGGGACTTCTGGTTTCTAATTTATTGCCTTTGGTTTCTATAACCAACCTACTTCCCTAAAAGTTGATTATACACTTAACCTCCCATTCTTTCAGGCTATGAGTTTCTTTCTGAACTCATTCCCATGTCTACCAGCTTGGACTCCATGGTCAATCATTTTAGTAACCTAAATTATCACCCTGAGTTCCCTAAACCCCATTGTTGTTTTTCTTCCATTTCACAAATTCCCAAGTCAAGGGAAACCCACCACCTCTTACTCGTTTCTTTTAGGCTATTGTGCATAGGGATAGAAAATCACATAAATATGCCAACTGACTCTGCTGCAAATGTATGATTTCTTAACTCAGGCATTCATTACTATTTGACTGTTTCCGATTTACCCGGTTACCATTATACCCTTTTTATTGTTCTCAACTTTGTAGTCCCTACTTCCCACCTCCACTTTCAGCCGATGGCTTTGTCTGTTACACTCTAGAGGAAATACTGGTCATCAAACTTAACTTCCTTTTTTTTTCCATTTCTAGACTTAACTCTTACGGTATCCATTTTTTTCCTTTATGTCAGAAGTATACTTCTTCTCCAAGGCTAACTCATCCTTCTACCTGTACTATATTCTAGTGTATCAGCTATCTGTTGATCCATAACAAATTTCCCCAAAGCATAGTGGACTAAAACAATAATAAACGTTTATTACCCTTGCAGTTTCTATGAGTAAGGGATTGAGGAGCAGTTTGCCTGGGTAATCCTGGCTTGGGATCTTTCATGTGGCTGTGGTCAAGATGTCAGCCAGGCCTGCAATTTTCTGAAGACGGAGGCTGACAGATTTGCTCCTAAGGTGGCTCACTTACATGTTTAAAAAGTCAGTGTTGATTGTTGGCAGAAGACCTCAGTTACTCCTCTGATGGGACTCTCCACAGCCTATTTGTCCTCACAACATGTCAACTGCCTTCCCCCAGAGTGAGTGAGAGCAAGGTGGGAGCTGTAAATTCTTTCCTTTTTTTTAGATTGTATTTATTTATTTATTTTTGTTTGAAAGCTGTTTTTTTCCCTTGTTTTTTTAACTGTTGTTCAAGTACAGTTGTCTCCATTTTCCTCCCACCACTCCCCCCCAACTCCAGCCATCCCTACCTCTTCACCCTCAATCCTACCCTGCCTTTGGCTTTGTCGTGTGTCCTTTATGACCTAACTGCAGAAGTCACACTCCAGCCCGCCTGGTGTAGCTTAGTTGTTTGGACTTTATCCCACAAACCAGAAGGTCACTGGTTCGATTTCTAGTCAGGGCACATTCCTGGGCTGTGGGTTCAGTCCCTGGTCGGGGCCCATACGGAAGATAATCAATCCATACTTCTCTGTCACATTGGTGTTTCTCTCCCCCCTTCTCCTTCCCTTTCCCTCTCACTAAATTTTTTTTAACAATCACACTCCATTATTTCCACAATATGCTGTTGGTTACACTGGTGAGCCTTTTCATTGTGGGAGGGGACTTCATAGGAGCATGAACATCAGGAGGCAAGGATCATCGTGGGCCAACTTGGCTGGCTGTCACACCCAACTTCTCCTATCCTGCATTATCTTCAATAACTCATTCCCTCTTTTCTCTTTACCTTAATTCTATTTCTCTTTCTTTAACATTTGTCTTTATGTGTTATATTCTCATTAATAAATAGGTTATCCTCTTTAACATTTAGTTCTTTAAGCCACAAAAATGCTAAGGTTACATTTATTCTTTAAAAAAACCACCTAGCCCTGGCTGGTGTGGCTCAGTGAGTGGACTGAGTGTTGGCCTGTGAACAAAGAGATCTGGTTCAATTTCCAGTCAGGGCACAAGCCTGTGTTGCAGGCCAGGTTTCCAGTTGGAGGCATGCAAGATGCGCCAGATCAATGTACTGGTATGTCAGGACACAATGATGTGCCTCTTTATACATCGACGTTTCCCTCCTTCTCTTTCTCCCTTCTTTTCCCTCTCTCTAAAAATAAATAAATAAGATATTTTAAAAAATAAAAAAGGGTAAACTTTAAAAAATAAAATAAAAACGACCTACCCTGTTGCTTGTAACAGCGAGGATTCATTTGCAGAAAACAATCCGTTTGAGCTTTCTCAGCGGGAAGGAAAGTGTTATGGGATATTATATGGATCACAGAATTGTTGGGAAGGCTTGAGGAAACAAACTCTATACTGAATTTCCAAAAATAACTCTCAAAGACTGCTCAGGGACCTGCTACTACTTCTACAGTTAGGAAACTGCCTCTGCAGCTGCCAGTTCAAGAAGCACAATATCTCTGCTGCTGTCAGCAGCCCTGTATGGATGCATCTTGTCAGCCCCTGCTGGCTTCAGAATCCAAGTGATATTCTAGTGCATCTGATTGGCAAAACTTAAATCACATCTGAACCCCAGCTACGAGGGAATGTGGGACATGTGGTCTTTTTAACTTTGCAGCTTTTGTACACTGGAAGAGCACGTGCGTTCAGTAAACCAATACACAGAACCCTCCACACTTCCTCTTGAGCTAATGCTTCCTTGCTTCTTCCCTTCAGAGCTGGTGTTTCTTGTAAGAATTGTCTGCACATGATCTGAAGTTCCTGTTTACTCCTTAATCCATTGCAGTCTGCCTACTCTGTTTTCATCATCTCCATTCAACCTCTTAATTTGCAAGACCAGTGATCTATTTTAGTCCAACTCCCTGAAGCATTCAAAAAGCAGCAGGTTGTTACTTAACAATGCTTATAGAAAAAGCCATACCAATGTTATGCACAAAAGAATTACTTAAGACCACTTTCCTCAAACAGACCTTGGACTTGGAGGTGCTTAGAGCCTTCAGCTTCAGTTACCACCTAGAACTGCTCTTCCTTATAGTCACTCTTCACCCAGCTTTTCAGAATTCCCTCACATTCAATTAGCCATCAAATCTTGGCATTTCAATACCAGAGATGAGTTCTGAAGCCAACCAGTTCTTTGTGTCTCCACTGTTGCTCTCTTATTTCCAATCACCATCCCTGCCTGGACTGTTAGGGCAACCTCCTAGTCTTCTAGCAGTAGGTTTTCTCCATTCCAGTTTACCCTCCACTGCCTTAGCATAGCATTCAAGGTACTTAGTAATCTGCTCCCAGTTTACCTAGTAATAATAGCAAAGGCTTTTTGAGCCAAGCTCTGTACAAAGTACTTTATATGCATTGTCATTTTAATTCCACATAACCCCATGAAGTAGATATTAGATCTCCATCGGTAGTTAAGGAAACTAAGGATCATAGACTATACAAAGTTTGACCAGAGTTACCTAGTTACTATGTGGAGGAGCCAGAATCGCAGTCATGTCAGCTAGCCCCAAACACACTGTTCTTATTCCCACTGCATTTTATAATTGCCCCAACATCATCTCTCCCCACCCTGTACATAGTCTAGCCTTGGTGAACTCACCATCTCTCTAACACAATGCACTCTTTAATGACCATACCTTGGCACATCTTGTTTCCTAAAAGGTACATGTTCCCCCCACCTCTTCTCAACACCTTTCTGCTTAGTATATTCCATCTTCAAGTTCCAACTCAAATGTTACCTCCTTGGGTAACTTTTTCAAGCTCTCTGATCTAGGCTCCTACTAGTTTTCTATTTATACTTTTTGTTTGTTTGTTTTTCAATTACAGTTGACATTCAATATTATTTTATATTAGTTTCAGGTTTACAGCATAATGGTTAGACAAATATAATTTACAAGCAATCCCCCTGATACTTCTAGTAACTACCTAACACCATACATAGTTGTTACAATATTATTGCCAATATTTTCTATGCTGTACTTTACATCCCCATGACTATTTTGTAGCTACTAACCTGTACTTTTTAATCCCTTCCCTTTTTTCACTCAGACCCCAAACCAGTCTGGCAACAAACCATCAGTTTGTTCTCTGTATCTATAAATCTGTTTCTGTTGTGTTTGTTAGTTTATTTTGTTCTTCAGATTCCACATATAAGTGAAATCATATGGTATTAGTCTTTCTCTGTCTGACTTATTTCACTTAGCATAATACCCTCTAGGTCCACCTACATTGTCACAAATGGTAAGACTATATTATTTTGCCCTGGCTGGTGTGGCTCAGTGGATTGAGCACCAGCCTGCTCAACCAAAGGGTCGCCAGTTTGATTCCCAGTCAGGACACATGCCTGGGTTGCAGGCCAGGTCCCCAGTTGGGGGCACGCCAGAGGCAACCACACATTGATGTTTCCCTCTCTTTCTTTCTCCCTCCCTTCCCCTCTCTCTAAAAATAAATAAATAAAACCTTTTTTAAAAAGATTTTATTCTTTTATGGCATACTAATATTTCACTTAATAAATGTACCACCTCTTCTTTATCAAATTGTCTGTTGGTGGGTACTTGGGTGGCTTCCATTATCTTAGCTATTGTAAATAATACTGCAATGGACATAGAGGTACATATATATCTTTTCAAATTAGTGATTTAGATTTCTTCAGATATATTACCTAGAAGTAGAATTGCTGGATCATAAGATAGTTTTATTTTTAATTTCTTGTGGATCCTCCACGCTGGTTTCCACAGTGGCTGTACCAATCTGCATTTCCATCAACAGTGCACGAAAGTTCTTTTTCTTCACATCCTCACCAACACTCATTGTCTGTCGATTTAGTGATGACGGCCATTCTGACAGGTGTGAGGTGGCATCTCATGGTGGTTTTAATGTGCATCTCTCTGATGACTAGTGATGCTGAGCATCCTTTCATACATCTCTGGGCCCTCTGTATGTCCTTTTTGGAGACATGTCTATCCAGGTCCTCTGCCCATTTTTTAATTGGATTGTTTGGGGGGGTATTTAGTTGTACAAATTCTTTGTAAATTTTGGATATTAACATTTTATCAGATGTATTATTGGCTAATATTTTCTCTCATTCAGTAGGTTGTCTTTCTGTCTTGTTGATGGTTTCCTTTGCTATGTAAAAACTTTTTAATTTGATATTTATTTGTTTTTGTTTTGTTTCCCTTGCCTAAGGAGATATATCAGAAAAAATATTACTTAGAGAAATTTCAGAATTTACTGCCTATGACTTCTCCTATGAATTTTGTGGTTTCAAGTCTTACATTTAAGTCTTTCATCCATTTTCAATTTATTCTTGTACATGTTGTAACAAAGTGATCTAGTTTTTTTTTTTTGTATCAATCTGTCCAATTTTCCCAACACCATTTATTGAATACATTGTCTTTACCTCATTGTATGTTCTTGCCCCCTTTGTCATATATTAATTGACCATATAGTCATGAGCTTATTTCTTAGCTCTCTATTCTGTTCCATTCATCTATGTGTCTGCTTTTATGCCAGTACCATGCTGTGCCCCCACCCAGGTATGTACCCCCAACCAGGAACTGAACTGGCAATGCTTTGCCTTGCAGGATGACACCCATCCAACTGAGCCACACCAGTCAGGGCTCATTTAGTTCTTTTTCTGGAGATTTCTCCTATTCTTTCATTTGAGACATGTTTCTTTGTCTCCCTATTTCGGCTGCTTCTCTGTTTGTTTCTATGTATTAAGTAGATCTGCTATATCTCCCAGTCTTGACAGGGTGGAGATATGTAGTAGGTCTCCATGATGACCTGAGCCAGGTGCTCCAGGAGTGTTCCTTGTTTGTGTTGCATGTGTTCTCCTATTGTAGTTGAGCCTTGATTGCTTTTAGCATATCAGTGGGTGGGATGACCTGAAGTCTGGCTGGCTGTGAAGATTGGCCATGACCACAGTGTACAAGCTGCTGTGTGGGGGCTGACCACATGGAGTAGGGTTCACCCCAGCAGTATCTGCTTCCTTCCAAGACCTCCCTTTTGTTGTGCCACTTGTGAAGCTAATTGGTTATGGTCTGAAGCCAGCCACCATGTGTGTTGGTTCTGGGCCCTCTTGAGAGGGACCCCAGTTCAGGTCAATGCCAGATGCTGCCTATGACCATCCTCTGGCTACCTGTTTGGAGCTACAAAGTGATCTGCAGTTGATAGCTGCCTCTGCTGCACCTGAATGCTCATGGGAGGGGCCACACTGTCAACCAAGGCCTGCTGCCACCAGTCTTGGGCCTGGGGCAGGTCAGTAAAAGGCCCAAGGCACCCTGAGACCTGCTGTCACAATGACTGCCCATTTGGCTCAGCTGCTTATAGAGTCTTGGTCAGTATAGGAGTTGGTTGAGGCAGGGTCTCAGGGAGTCACAAGGGTGGGACAAGTGCTGTTCACCAGGTTAATACAGATTCAAACTTGGCACCAGTGCTGGGCCTGAGGCCATTCAGAAAAAGTCTCAAGGTACACCTAGGCTAGCCACCATCTGCCAGGATCCTGTGGAACTTTGCAGTGCAATGGGGTTTTAGGGAATCATCAGGATGGAGCTAGTGATGTTCACTAAGCTAAGGCAGATTCAGATTTGGTCATGTGGGGGGAGACTCAACACAACAACAGTAGCAGCTGACCATCCATCTCTTGTCCTGAGGCTACACAGCTCAGTTTCTCCTGCATGTCTCTAGCACCACTGGGCCTGACCAGAATTCAAGAGTTTGTTTGTTTGTTTGTTTGTTTTAATTTATTGATTTGAGAGAGAGAGAAGAGGGGAGAGAGAAAGAGAAATATTGATTTGTTTTTCCACTTATTTATGCATTCATTGGCTGCTTCTTCTATGTGCTCTGACCAGGGATCAAACCCACAACCTTGGTGTATCGGGACCCAAGTAGATATTGTAACCTACTGAGCTACCCGACCATGGCAAGAGTTTTTTTAAGAAAGATTGCAGTGCAGGCCCAGGCTGGTTGCCACCAAAATATCCTCAGGTGTGCACTTGGGTAGGGCTGCATCTCGAAGTCATCAGGATGAAGCTAGTGAAGTTCACCAGACTAATGTAGATTCAGATTTGGCCATGTGGGCAGAGGGCTCAACACAGAAACAATGGCAGCTGTCCCTTGCCCTGAAGCCGCACAACTTGGTCTCTCCCTTTATGTCTCAGGTGCCCCCTGAGTCACTGTCCCTCCACCAGAGCCCAAGGTGAATGTCTGCAAGTGAAAGTTTATGCGTTGGCCCTTTAAGAGGATGCCTGGGTTTCCAGCAGCCTTGCATCTTACCCAGACAGTCAGACTCCCCACTGATTATCACAGCCAGATATTATGTGAGCTCCTCTTCCCAGCACTGGGCTTCCAGGCTGGGGAGCCCAGCATGAGGCTGAGACCCCTTGCTCCTCAGGGGCACATCTGCAGCTGCAATGTACCGTGGGTCTCAACCGCTACACATGGGTGTGAGGCCATCACATTTCACATCTTCCTCCCTCCTACTAGTCTCCACGTGGCTTCTTCTTTATATCCTCAGTTATAGGGCTGCTATAGCTAGTCTTCAGATGATTATCCAGGCTGAGGATTCTACAATTTAGTTGTGATTTTGATGTAGTCATGGAAGGAGGTGAGTGCAGAGGCTACCTTGCTCCTTCTTGACCAGAACCATTCATGAGTTGTATTGTAATTATTTTCTAAATGCTTGTATCAGGGTTTAGAACAGGAAGCAGAAACCACTCTCAATATCTCAATATTTTTAAGCAGAAAGGAAATGTAAGACAGAATTATTATTATTATTAAGTACTTACAAAATTATTTGAATAGCTGGAGAAGCAGGCTATGTAGGAATGACTCCTAGAACACTGCCAAACTAACCTGCCAAAGGAGCTCCAGCCTCTGGAACACTGAGTTTGAGAACATAGCACCATAGCCACAATCCAGGGATCAGGAAGCTGCCACAAGCAATGCCACAACATATGTCAGACTTTTTGCAGAACTACTGACCAATATAAATATCCAAATGCATGGTCAGCAGAGAAAAGGAAAAGGAAACTTGACAATCAGTAGCTGAAGCTTTGAGTGTTTGCTCTAGGGTGTGTTGGAGTTTTGAATATTTGTTTTTGTAATGAGATTGAGGTCAGCCTTTTTTTAAAAAAGGAAATAGTTACTTTCAAAGTTAACAGAAAAATGTACCATGCCAACCTCCCCCCAAAAAGCCAAAAATTTGTTGCTACAGTACTTCAGCACTAAATGGTCATGGGGAGGCCAAAACTACTTGAGAAAAGTGGTTATGAATGCAATTAAGAGGTAACACTGAACAAGGAGTCTGACAGACTTATCTTGAATCTAAGAACAACCCTGTGACATTGGACATACCAATTAAACTTTCCGTGCCTCATTCCTCTCTTCCGTGAGGTGGGGAGTTTGAACTACATGATTAGGACAACTGGAAAATTCTGTTTTTCTAGTAATTCATTGAAAAAAAAACATTTTTAAAGGAAAGAGGAGGAAGAGTGTGCAACCACTTCTCAGGTTTGCTTTGCTTTTGATCATTCTGCAAAATTTTCCTGTCAACCTGGAAATATTCTCTGAGGCCATCTGGATGAGGTAAGAGAAGCAGGGGGAGAAGAATATAACCTAGAGAGTTAAGGGGTTTTTGCATTCACCATATTGAATCAAAATAGTCTTTTAAAAGACGCAGAGCAATTTCAGAGCTCCCTAATTTCCCAATTTGAGGTTTTGGTTAATCTGTCCCCAAGAGTTAAGGGGGAAAGAAATTCTTCAAAGAACCACCACTGATTCTAGGAGCTAGAAGGCTCATCACAACCTCAGAAGCCAGGTTTGTTATAAAAAGTGCATTAAAAGCATCCTGTAGGCTATGTTAGCTAGGCCAGGGATTAAGTAGTTTTCCACCAGGTTCCCTGCAGCCTCCTTTGGGCTATTTGAGGTGCTTGCAGTATTTTTGGCCTGATTTTTTTTTCCTCAAGATTTGTCCCTCATTCTCTTGCTTCTCTGATGTAAACTGCTTTTCACAACACCATTTCCAAACAAACCAAGGGTCAGTTTGCCAATACTGTTTTTTGTTGTTATTTCCTTCAAAATAGGAAACAGCGAACAGTCGCTGGTGCTGTCTTCAGAGAATGCTGTGGTGCTAGGGGAGCCATGTACAGCCCTTCATTTCTCCCTGCTAAAAAGCTTTCTTAGTTTGCATCAAAGCTTGTTTACCAACTCTAGCTTAGCCCCTGACTCTCCTCCCTTTACCCTGTGCCCTGCATTGTGCTTTTCAAAAGATAGAAAAAAAATAACATATTCTTCTCAACCGTCTCCAATAAAGACTGCAGAATAACTAGGGCCAATATGTCAAACTGTACAGCCTTCGTCAAACCTTTGGACAGAGATATTTCAAATTGGCAAAAGAAAAAGCCATTTCATATATAACACAGCTTCTTTATTTAATTTTTCTTTATTTTTATTGTATTTTTTCCATTATCATTTATCCCCTTTATACCCTCTTCTACCTCTACCCACCCCCTTTCCCCGCTCCCACAATCACCACACTGTTGTCCATGTCCATGAGTCCCTTTTCTGTTTTGCTCAATCCCTCCACCCCTCCAACCATCGCCCCCACCCAACACAGCCTCTTTTCTAAGGGCCTCTAACACACAGGGAGGCCCAGGGCTGCCTCTCCTTGGTACAAAAAAAAAAAGATCAGAGCGAACGAGAAGCTTTAGTTCTTAGCCAAAGATGATACAAACCCCAGTGTTACACCTATTGCTACGTGCAGCCAAATTAAATGGGATGTACACACGAAGATTTGTTATAGTTACAGCCCTACCCTCAGGCCTTTTATCGTCAAAGGCAGTGTTTCTCAAAGCATAACCCAAATATCACCTACACTCTTCCTGCCTCCTGGCCGACCCCGTGGCCTCCTGTGGTGTGACATGCCTCTCCTCTTGGAAACTGCTAAAAATGAAGACATTCAGTTGTAGCCTATTAGCAAATAGCTTTCTCAGCCCATTTGCTGCTCAGAGAACTGGAAGAACAATAGTCTATTAGTCCAGTGAGCCATTGGCACCCTGACCGAGAGAGTGGCAGTGCCAAGCTCCTTCCCTGGGAACCACACTCAGCGTCAAGCCACCATAGCTTTGAACTGTGCCTAGAGAGAGGAAGGGAGAGAGAGAGAGAAAAATTTCAATCAGTTGCCTCCTGTATGTGCCCTGACCTGGAATCCAACCGGCAACCGTTCAGTGCACAGAACCACGCTCCAACCATCTGAGCCATGCGGCCAGGACACGGGCTTATCATCTATCATCAGGTTTAATGAAATTATTCTAAAGCACACCTTTTGTGCTGAATGAATTTTAGCTGTCCCAACTGAAATAAATTATAAAGAAAAAATATATCACCTACATCACAATTACTTGGGTGCTTATTTTAAAATGCAGATTCCTTGGCTTTAGTCCAGATTTCCTGAATTCGATTATCTAGAAGCAACACGCTGGAATCTATTTTGCACAATCTTATATAATTCTGATGCATAAAAGTTTCAAAAACCACATACCACTTTGAATAAAGGTTTTTTTTAAGGAATTTACAAGGAAGATAATTACACTGAGTTTTTAAAGACACAACTAGGTCCTTAAAAAAATCTACACACTAATCACAAAGAAAAGAGTATAGCATGGTAGTGACTAAGAACATGAGAATAATAAAGGTACAGTGCCTGAATGATACAATTATTTAAAGGTATAAATGGGGAAAATGCACTTAAGTTTTTAAGAGTGTTAACAGTAAGCACTCAATACATTTCAGCTCTCATGAATAAACTCAGATACCTAGCAGAGATGACATGAAGTACATGCAGCATAAGACTATCTCCATATGCTGTCTTAACTTCTTGACCTCTTCCTTTTAAGACAAAATTTGAGACATTTAAAGGACGTCCTTTCAGTCAAGGTTAGGCATCCAAAAAATTTTTTTAAAAAGAAATGACTGCTTTTTACTCAACCTGGGTAGATCAGAGGGTCAGCTGGGAAAGGAGAGTAAATTTCTGGATCCAATTTGTTTTCCTAGCCCTATAACCTTCATGGATTGATATTGTTCCTCCTGATCAATTTTAGGGGTATTTATTGACATTGTTCCATTTCGCCAATAAAGTATTAACGTGAGAGCCATCACCACTCATAAATGACCTTCATTTTGAAGATGTAGCCCTGGGGACTCTCAGGACTCCCTAGCTTTTGGTTTCAACGTGGACTGAATTCTAAAGGAGTTGTCTTTGCAATGGGATGGGAAGAGAAGAATGAAGAGAACAATAGAGAATACCCTCAGGCTCTGCCATATCTGGATCATGTAGGAACAGAGAGACAAATACGAGCAATTCTTTAAGATTTATTTCTCCCTGCTCATAAATAAGGCTAATAGGGATCTTGTGATCCATGCCCGAGTATAATCTCACTAACTGCTGCTTCTGTCTGTGGGCAGAGTCAACCAGTATGAGGAGGGGCATAGATTTCAGCCACCTTACATCTAGGGCAACTGAAGCAAGGAGGTGAGGCTCTTTAGCCTCAAAGATGTTTTGAAAGGAAAAGGACCACATATGGGGGAAATTGTACCCTGGTCTTCCTATATTTATTTAGTCTCCTGAAAAGGCAGTCTCCCAAGAGAGAAAACTATCACCTCAACAGATTCTGAGAAAGAATTTAACACTGAAATGAAGATGGAATATTGGTGAAGTTTTAGTCTCTGTTCCAAAGAAAGAGCTGAGCCCTGGCTGGTGTGGCTGAGTGAATTGAGTGTCGGCCTGTGAACCAAAGGGCTGCTGGTTCGATTCCAAGTCAGGGCACATGCCTGGGTTGCGAGCCAGGTACTCAGTTGGGGGCGCATGAGAGGCAACCACACATTAATGTTTCTCTCCCTCTCTTTCTTCCTCCCTTCCCCTCCGGAAGTTAATAAATAAAATCTTTATTAAAAAGAGAAAGAAAGAGCTAAGAAAAAAGAGCTGAGACAGGGCTGTTGATTCCTCAGTGACCAGCAGGTGGAGATACAGTCTAAGGCTGCCTGGGATTGCTGTGGAATTACTGGGCAATAGGTAGCTCCCAGAGCCTTTTGAAGCCTGTGGGGAGAGTAAGCAGGGTACCTTTGCTGCTAACCCACATATACCCCATTTCTCTTTTTTCCCTTTCTTAGAAACTTTGGCCTGAGATTGTCACCTGTCAGCTTCTTATATGAGGCTGGGAAGGGGTGACACTATGGTGGGGGAAAGATGAGAAAGAGGAGAGGGGATCACAGTTATTTGAAGGACTTACCTGAAATCCAGGAGGTCCTGTGCTTTTTAGTGCAGATTCTAGGTTGGCAGTTAAGGTGTCCTTCCCACCAATCTAGAACTGCCAGTGTATTAAATCCATGGAGGGGCCACCATCCTAACAGTAACACAAACCACGACCAGCAGACCATGCAAGATACAGCATAGATGTCCAGCCAGTCAGCTGTCTAGCATCCATGGATGCCAGGCATCAAGTTAATACACAGATGGGTACCCTCCCTGCCAGTGGGCACTGGCCATAATCACCAGTTGGGTACTGTCAGCTTGCCAACATGGAGGACGTCCCAAAGCACTGTGCCCATCAGCTTCCACAAACTGAATGGAGCCCAGAACTTCTGAGAACCATCCTGTGAATGGAGAAATAGACTAAGTTCCTCACTGAGAGCAACAGGAGAAAGGGAGACAGGGAAAAGTAGTAATGCTCTAGTATACCTAAAAAAGCAGAGGATCTTCACACTTCCAATGGGAAAAAAAAAGTCTGGAAATGGATCTTTCTGAATATGACTCAGAATAAAGTTGAGAGTTAATGGAATGAAATGGAATATAGGATGAAAGCAGAGTGAAGGCAAATGTGATATGATAGAAAGAGCTAACTTGGAATAGGGACACCTGGATTATATCCCCTATTAGCTGTATCACCTTGGGCAAGGCATTTCTTTTCTCTGGGCCTCAGTTTCCTTATATATAAAATGAGGACATTGGACTATAGCTATCTAGAATGCCTTCCTCGTCCAATATCTGCTATTCAATTTTGAGAAGTAATTGACTTTCTCTTGTTGAGGGTTTCCCATGTCTAAGCTAAGGGAACCATATACTAGAGGAGTGGGGGAAGTGAAAGTTCTGAGTTCACAATGTCCCTACTCCTACTGTTTCAATTCCCACACTAGACACCTACCACCACAGGGGTTTGAAGGTCAGAGGTCCAGACCTCCTAATCCTCTATACACTGGAAGACAAGAGGCTGTAGTCAACCTTGTAACTAAAAGAATCTAAAGCTACCATGTCAAATAGCAAATGATGCTCATGTAGGTAACATCCATTTATTACTCAATAGAATTCGGTTTTCACGTGGTTCTATCTCTGATCTCCTCTTCATTGCCCCCAGAGCTGTTCTTCCTCCCTCAGTTCCCTTCCTGCACATTCAAATTCACAGTGTGATGACTCTGTTGGTTCTGGCTACCTATGCAGTGTTTACCTGGTCCCTAGGAAGGAACCTGTGCCTAAATTTATCCTGTGAAGGGAGATATCTCTTTCCCTCCAGGCATTGTCTCGCTTCCTTTGCCCAAGTGAGTTTCTATAATATATTGGAAACTCCCCATCTATCAAAGCTTCCTTATATACCCAGGCTTAAGAAAATATTTCACTTAAGAATTGAAAACAGAGAGTTTTTGGAAATTGCAAAATGATAAATAACAATACTTATCTTAGTTCTCCGCTGGGCCTCACCTCCACGCTTCGGAATGTTAAATACCCTCAGGAAGGAATAAATGGTCAAAATATTCTGACTGATTAACATCTTGTTGTTTTCAAACCCAGTTGTATCATGCTGAATTTCAAGGGCAACGTCATTTCACCTCTCATATTCCACCAGGTGTTTGAGTATGCTCTAATCTCCGATAAAGGGGCAGAGAGGAAGTTGATGCAATAACTTGAAGAAAAAGAAGTATAAGACGAATCCAATTTTCAAGGAATTTATAGTCTATATTAGTTATCTATTGATGCATAACAAATTAGCCCCTAAATTTAGTGACAAACAATAAACATGTAGTCTCACAGTCTCTGTGCGTCAGGAACTCAGAAGCAGCTGAACTACATGGCTCTGGCTTGCTGACTCTCATGAGTTGCAGTCAAGATGTTATGTGGGACTGCAGTTAGCTGAAAATTTGACTGGGCTTGGCCATCTTGTACTGAAAGATGACACACACAAGTGAAGTCAAATTCTGACAAGTTGGTTATGGCTTTTGGTGTAAGGCCTCAGTTTCTCTCTCTCAGTTTCTTCTCTGGAGAAGCACGGGCTTCTCCACAGGGCTGCTTGAATGTCGCCATGACATAACAGCTGCCCTCCCTTAGAGCAAGTGATCCAAAAGAGAGGCCAAGGTGAAAACGGCAATGTCTTTTCTGACTTAGCTTGGGAAGTTACACCTGTCACTTTCATAGTATTATGTTGATCACACAAGCTAGTCATGATTCAGCGTAGGAAGGGAACACAGAAAGGGCATGAATACCAGAAGGGGAGGGGCACTGGGCCATCTTAGAGACTGGCTACCACATAATACATCTGGAATTTCAAAGTTCTCATAAACAGCCCTGACTGGTGTGGCTCAGTGGGTTGGGTGTCAGCCTCTCCACCACACCCGCCCCCCTAAAAAAGTCACAGCTTTGATTCCCTTAAGGGCACATGCCTGGGTTGCAGGCCAGTCCCCAGTTAGCAATTTGGGAGAGGCAGCCGATCGATGTTTCCCTCACACATAGATGTTTCTCTCCCTCTCTTTTTCCCTCCCTTCCCCTCTCTCTAAAAATAAATAAATAAAATATTTTCTAAAAAGTTATCATAAATAATAAATTATGCTAAATAGAAGAAGTAGGATGCTTATAAACCTGCAAGAAAATTGAATATGCTCATGATATAACAAATTTCATAGTTTTCACTAGATTTTAGCAGATTCTATTTTCACAGAAACTTGGTACAGTTTTCATTTTGAGCTCCTTGAAAACATTTTTCGGAGTAGGCTAACAGATTTCATGAATTACAAGGTGATAATCTTTATTCAAAGAATGTAGTCCATTTCACTATAACAAAGAGACCTACAAACAGAGTGGTTCAAATAAAGTAATAGAGCAGAAGTAGATGGGTTAGATAGTCCTTGACTGGTAGAAAAGGCTTGCATCTATCTCTTGGTCCAAGGTAGCTTGCTTAATTTGTCACCACATCCCAACAAACAGAAGGAAGAAAGAGGCGGTCAGGGGCAATCAACTTTCCTTTTTAGGAACATGACCCAGAAGTTACACACACGGCTTCTTTCACATCCCATTGACCAGAACTTAGTCATGTGGCCACCCCCTACTGCAACAGAGTCTGGGCAGAGCAGTGTCTAGAAGGCAGCCATGTGCCCTGGTAAAACTCTGCATGTGGGTGGCAGGGTAGAGGGGTCATATTACTAAAAGGAAGACAAGGAGACCGGATTCTGGGAGACTGTGCTCTCTGCCACACCTACAAAATGCAGTTCTGTGGGGAGTGGTCAGGTGACAAACATTAACAAGTAATTGGACCACATTTCCAGATACATTTCAAGAATTGAGCTCTGGCCAGGTAGTCAGTTGGTTTCATTCAGCATTGTCCTGATACACCAAGGTGGCGGGTTCCATCCCATCAGGGCAACCAGTGAACGCATGGATAAGTGGAACAGTGAATCCATGTTTCGATGTTTCTCTCTCTCTCTCTCTTTCTTTCTCTCTTCCCCCTCCTCCTTCCTCTCTCTAAAAAATCATTTTTTAAACATTTGTTTTAAAGAAAAGTGTTCAGTGTACTGTATAATAACAAAAGCAAGAAGTGCTTTCTTGCTAGAAGACTCTCTTGTTAAATAAAAAACTAAAATTATTTGTCACAGTTCAGAAATCACTGTGCTATGTTTACCATTGCTTTTTCTAAAAAGGCTCAATTTATTAAAATAATATTTACTGATCTAGGCAATGTGCTAGGCAATGGAAAAAACAGAAATAAACAAGATCCTTACCTCACAGAACGTAGTCTAGTGAGGGAGACACATTAAACAAGAAGATACAGTGCAGTAGGATAAATGCAGTAGGACTAGCGAAATCTGGGGTACTGGGTCAGGGGAAGACTAAGGAAGGCTTTTTAATGTCTGTGCTGAGAACTGACCTATAAAATACATTCCATTCTTTTCAGAAAACACATCAGATTTTGTGTAGATTTTAGATTTATCACACAGACTGAATGAAGCTTTAATATTTCCAGTCAAGCACTATAGTAGGTAATTGTACACATAGTATATTAGTTTAATTCTCACAACAAATTAATGAGGAAGATATTATCTCCATTTTACAGGTTAAAATACTGAGACCCAGGAAGATTAAGTAATTTGCCAAGGTCACACACATATCTATCAAGTGAGAGACGCAGCATTCAAACCCAGGTCTTCTTTCTAGTATAACATATACCCTTCCAGAGCAAATTAAAAGCACATTAACAAAAAGCAAACATTAGTATTAAAAATTTTACGGACTATACTTTCATAAAAAATGTATAGTTGCTTCTATCATATTTACATCCCAATGTATTCAATTTCTAAGTTGCACAAGGACTTTATAAATACCCTGTTATAATTAAGTGTTAGGCTCTGTAGTCCAGACTATGAGTGCAGGAATTTAGAGGAGTGAGACATTACTGAGAGAATGAGCTGGAGAAACTTATGTAGGGCTTGGGTGGGCCTTGATGAATGAAGAAAGTGCATTCCAGATGCTGGAATCACAGGAATCAAGTTAAACTGGGCACATCACTGAGACAATATGAAAACACTGAGACTCAAGTAACTGCAGGAGAGGATTATTAAAAAGAAGCTTTTGCTGGTTTTCAGAGGTGGGAGAGTGGGGAGTCCTTGATATTAGTTTGCCCCCATTTCAGTGGCCCTAACCCACTCCCTTTTCTTGGAAAAAAATATATTTCAGCATTCCCAAGATCTACCCTCCTCCAGTATTATCACATTGTCACTTTGTACATCAATATATATATTGCCCTGGCTGGTGTGGTTCAGTTGGTTGGAGCATTGTCCTGTAACCAAAAGGTTGTAGGTTCAATTCCCAGTCAGGGCATATGCCTAGGTTGTGAGTTCAATCCCCAGTCTGGGTACATATAGGAGGCAACCAATAGATGCTTCTTTTTCACATCAATGTTTCTCTCTCTCCCTTCCTTTCTCTCTAAAAGCAATGAAAAATGTCCTCAGACTTCCAGTCAAGATGGTAGCATAGGCAGACATGGCTCGCCTCTTCATAATCCACATCAAAATCACAACTAAAATATAGAACACCATCACTCAAAACTGTCAGAAATTCAGTTGAATGGAAGTCTGACAACTACAGAACTAAAGAAACCACATCCATCCAGATTGGTAAGAGGGGCACAGACCTGGAACAGGCTGATCCCTCACCCACGTGAAGTGCATAAAAATTTAGGAGGAATATCTCGGGAGCGAGGAGTCCCACCCCCACACCAGGTCACCCAGCCCAGGGTTCCAGTGCCAGGAAGATAAGCCCCCACAACTTCTGGCTGCAAAAACCAGTGGGGATTGAGTTGGTGGAAAAAACTTCTGGAGCCTCAAGCAGTTCCTCTTTAAAAACTCACACATGGCCCTGGCTGATGTGGCTCAGTGGATTGAGCTCTGGAGACTGTGAAGCTCTGGCAAAGGGTTGCCAGTTCAATTCCCAGTCAGGGCACGTGCCTGGGTTGCCAGCCAGGTCCCCAGTATGGGGTGTGCAAGAGGCAACCACACATTGATGTTTCTCTCCCTCTCTTTCTCTCTCCCTTCCCTTCTCTCTAAAAAGAAATAAAATCTTAAAAAAAAAGAAAAAACTCACACATGGACTTACCTACTCAGACTCACTCTCTGATCTCCAGCACCAGGGTAGCATCTTGAAAGACACAAGTGGTATACAGAGAGAAGTAGAAAGTGTCTGGCATCAAGATGAGCAGAGGCCATTGTTCCTTTTCTAAACCCTCCCCCCACAGAGCTGGGAAGCAGCTGCCATATCTGAGACTCCATCAACCTGGCTAACACTGTTTGACCCACCCTGGAAATCCCCAGAGACTGCCCCAGCTGCTTTTCCATATGAATGGCTGGTCTTGGCTCTTGCTTCACAACTTCTTAAATCCTCTCAAACAGGCAACAGCTGGCTTCAGTGAGCCCCAGGCCCTGCACTAGCAACAGCCAGCCTATATCCACAGCTTGGCTTTCTCTGAGAATCTCCAAGCCCAGCACAAGTAGCAGCCATTTCAGATTGCTTTATAGCTCAGGCAGGGTGGCCCCAGGCAAAACACAGGTGGGGATTGACCTTGGCCTGCACCACCTAGGAAACCCAAGAGCCTGCTCACCCGGTGGACAGCTACAGACCACATCAGAGCACCACCACCCTGTCCCTGCACAGTACATCCTCCACAGAGTGCAGAGGTTGGTGGTTAGTGGTCACAGCCAGTCCTTGCAGCTGACAGGCCTTGGTAAATCCCTCCTATTGATCTACCAACAGCAACCAAGCCTCAACTACAACAGGAGGGTGTACTCAACCCACACAAAGGGTGCACCTCGAGTACCCAGCTTGGGTGATAGGAGAGGCTGTGCCACTGGACCCTGCAGGGCACCTACTACATTAGGCCACACTACCAAGACACACAGTCAAAGTAGCTCTACCTGATACATAGAAACAAACACAGGGAGGCTGCCAAAATAAGGAGACAAAGAAACATGGCCCAAATGAAAGAACAGCTCAAAACTCCAGAAAAGGGGCTAAATGAAATGGAGATAAGCAATCTATCAGATGCAGAATTCAAAATACTGGTTATAAGGATGCTCAAGGAACTTAGTGAGGACCTCAGCAGCATAAAAAACATCCAGTCAGTAACAAAGGAAACACTAACTGAAATAAAGAACGATTTACAGGGAAACAACAGTAGAGATGAAGCTGAGAATCAAATCAATGATTTGGAACATAAGGAAGCAAAAAACAACCAATCAAAACAAGAAGAAAAATGAATCCAAAACAGTGAGGATAGTATAAGCAGTTTCTAGGACAATTTAAGAGGTCCAATGTTCACATCATAGGGATGCCAGAAGGAGAAGAGAAAGAGCAAGAAATTGGAAATCTATTTGAAAAAATAATGAAAGAAAACTTCCCTAATTTGAAGGAAATAGATGGCCAAGCCCAGAAAGCACAGAGAGTCCCAAACAAGATGGATGCAAAGAAGTCCACTGCAAGACACATCATAATTCAAATGTCAAAGGTTAAAGATAAAGAGAAAATCTTAAAAGCAGCAAGAGAAAAGAAGTTAGTTACCTACAGAAGAGTTCCCATTAGACTGTCAGCTGATTTCTCAAAAGAAACTTTGCAGGCTGGAAGGGATTAGCAAGAAATATTCAAAGTCATGAAAAGCAGGGACCTACAACCAAGATTGCTCTACCCAGCAAAGATACCATTTAGAATCAAAGGGCAGATAAAGAGCTTCCCAGACAAGAAGAAACTAAAGTTCATCACCAAACTATTATTAAATGAAATGTTAAAAGTAGTTACTTAAGAAAAAGAAGATCAAAACTATGAACAATAGCGTAGGTAGACACACTGTGCCTCCTTGAACAACCAAAAGAAGGACAACAGCAAATTTAAAAACAAAAAACAACCAGAACTAACAGAAAATCGAACCGTATGGAAGTCCGACAACCAAGAAACTAAGAAACTTACATCCAGACCGGTAGGAGGGGCGGAGAGGACTCGCGTGGCGCGTGGCGGGGCGGCGGCTGGCGGATCCGGGAAAGGCACAGCTGGCCAGGAGAGGTGGCGGCTGCGGCCCAGGCGTCCCACTCCCTCGTGAGGATAAACGGGGAGGAACAACTGGGGAGCGGGACAGACCCCGCAACCCAGAGTTCCGGCGCCGGGAGGTGAAGCCTCAAAGCCTCTGATTGAAAACTCCTGTGGGGGTTGAGGCGGCGGCAGTGGGAGAAACTCCCGGCCTCACGGGAGAGCTCGTTGGAGAGACCCACAGGGTCCTGGAGCATACACAGCCCTCCCATCGGGGATCGGCACCGGAGCCAGCACCAGAGGGGGCCCGTTGGACTGTGGGTAGTACGGAAAGTGACTGGTAACCAGCAGGGAGCGGAGCGGCCGCCATTGTTCCCTCTCGGACCCCTCCCCCACAAACAGCGTCACAACACAGCAACGTGGCCGCCCTGCCCTGGTGAACACCTAAGGCTCCGCCCCTTACTACGTAACAGGCACGCCAAGACAACAAAAATGGCCCAAATGAAAGAACAGATCAAAGCTCCAGAAAAAATACAACTAAGCGATGAAGAGATAGCCAACCTATCAGATGCACAGTTCAAAACACTGGTAATCAGGATGCTCACAGACTTAGTTGAATTTGGTCGCAAATTAGATGAACAAATGAAGGATACAATAAGGGAAATGAAGAAAAATGTACAGGGAACCAACAGTGATGGGAAGAAAAACAGGACTCAAATCAATGGTGTGGACCAGAAGAAAGAAAGAAACATTCAACCAGAACACAATGGAGAAACAAGAATTCGAAAAAACGAGGAGAGGCTTAGGAACC